>LNAC01000011.1:4921948-5044121 GCA_002007465.1 Ailurus styani | reverse complement strand
AGGAGACAAACCATAAGAAACTCCTAATCTCATAAAACAAACTGAGGGTTACTGGGGGGTGGGAGGGTAGGGATAGGGTGGATGGGGTATGGACATTGGGGAGGGTTTGTGCTTTGGTGAGTGTTGTGAAAGATGTAAGCCTGATGATTCACAGACCTGTACCCCTTGGGCAAATAATAAAAATAAAATTAAAAAAAAAAAAAAGGTAGTTAGAGAGGTGTGCGGTGGCCAGAAGCATCCATGGCCAGGAACTTCCCATAAATCAAGTGCACTGTATCCAAGGGAAGTGCTATAAATCAGCCTGAGCTTGGACATTTGCAGGCATTATGCTTGTTACCTGACATGATGTGCAGTCGGCATTTTTCAGGATTCACTTTTATTAAAGTAATGCAAACCATACATTGCTAGTCTCATTAGGGAGGGCCACATGATTAGGTGATATTAAAAAGAAATATCTAGGTACAAAGACTAAGGACATCAATGCCATCTATTTAGATGCCACAATGAAAAGTGATGATTAGGGGCGCCTGGGTGGCTCAGTGGGTTAAAGCCTCTGCCTTCGGCTCAGGTCATGATCTCAGGGTCCTGGGATCGAGGCCCGCATCTGGCTCTCTGCTCAGCAGGGAGCCTGCTTCCTCCTCTCTCTCTGCCTGCCTCTCTGCCTACTTGTGATCTCTCTCTGTGTCAAATAAATAAATAAAATCTTTAAAACAACAACAACAAAAATAACAAAAGTGATGGTTAAGGGAAAACAATGATCTCTTGCTTGTGTAGAGCCATGCCATCATAGCAAATTAAGTGGCATGTGAAGCAAAGATATATAGATGGTGCTTTTATGTTACAATGCTAAAACTGTGATAATGAAAAAGAAGTAAGCAGTTTGTGAGTGGTATAAGCAGTTCATACTTTGGCCATTTATTCTTTGATAATGCGACATCCTAAACTTTTGTCATTCTATGTAATGCATTTTGTGGAGCAATAAAATTTCCTTGTACCCACATGGAAAGGGATCTTTCTCAGTATCTTTTCACCTATTGGATGAGAACATGGGCTTTGGAATCAAGGGGTCCTTAATTTCCATATATGCTCTGTCATCTGCCTTGAACAAGACATTTAAGGTTTCTTTTTTTTTTTTTTTTTAAAGATTTTATTTATNTTATTCATTTGACACAGAGAGAGAGATTACAAGTAGGCAGAGAGGCAGGCAGAGAGAGAGGAGAGAGGAGGAAGCAGGCTCCCTGCTGAGCAGAGAGCCCGATGCGGGCCTCGATCCCAGGACCCTGGGATCATGACCTGAGCCGAAGGCAGTGGCTTTAACCCACTGAGCCACCCAGGCGCCCACATTTAAGGTTTCTAAACCTCTGTCTTATCTGTAAAAACTGGAATCATAAAAGCTACCTAAATAGGTCTATTTATGGCTAAATGGAATGATTATAAAGCTCTCAAACACTGTGCACAGAATCATCAGCAAATAAACGATGAGAAATAGTTATAATAATAATTATCACCTACTTTTAAGAGTGCTAGAAGGGAACTCAATCCAAATTTTTCACTGTGTGAATGAGGACACAAAACTGCTTAGTTCTTAACAGTTGCAAAGCACTTCAAAAAATGACTTCGACTATATATTATAGACCCATCACTTGTCAAGCTCAGTGGTAGGCAGTGGCAATTTGAAATATATACATTCTCCGTGAAAGTATATACATCACTTATTCATACCTAGATTTATCTGAAAACTAAGGACAGCTGCCCCTTGAGTTCAGAGGGCACAGTAGGGGAATGACCCAAATCATGCCTCATGTAATGTAACAGAGATCTCAACATCATTGACAGGGGAACAGAAGAAACAACGGCTCTGCCACAAAAGTCACTTCACAGAAAAGGTGGTGACTTACTGGGTCTTTAAGGAAGAGAAAGAGCAATGTGGACTGTATCCTTGTAGGATAAACACTAATAAGACTATTAACTCCATTTTCCTCATGAGAAAACCAAGAACTTGAAAAAAATAGATGTATTTTTTTCAAGTTCTTGTTTATATATATATATATATATATATATACACATATATATATACATACACATATATATACACACATATACATATATATGTATGTATATATATATAAATTCTTGATCGGGGGCAAAGTTGGGACTAAAATTCTGTTCCTGTGACCCACTTCTACTAATACATCTACTCTTTAAATGCTTATCTGCCTTCCTTCCTTTTCTTTCTTTCCTTTTTTCCCTTTTTCCCTCCCTCTCTCCCTTCCTTTTACATTTTTATTTAAATTCCAGTTAACATGTAGTATAATATTAGTTTCAGGTATATAATATATAGTTATTCAACACCACTTTTTTTTTTAAAGAATTTTTATTTGACACAGAGAGAGAGAGAGAGATCACAAGTAGGCAGAGAGGCAGGCAGAGAGAGAGGAGGAAGCAGGCTCCCCACTGAGCAGAGAGCCCGATGCTGGCCCGATCCCAGGACCCTGAGATCATGACCTAACCTGTAGGCAGAGGCTTTAACCCACTGAGCCACCCAGGTGCCCGACTTGGCACTTCGATATATCACCCAGTGCTCTTCAGAACAAGAGCACTCCTGAATCCACTTCACCTATTTAACCCATCTGCCCACTACCACCTCCCCTCTGGTAACCAGCAGTTTGTTCTCTATAATTAAGTCTGTTTCCTGGTTTGTCTCTTTCTCTTTCTCTCTCTCTCTCTATACCCTTTTGCTCATTTGTTTGGTTTCTTAAATTCCACATGAGTGAAAAATACCACTCTTTCTTCCATTCCTCCAAACAGGTAATATCTACGTTTGCAGAAAGAAATAACCAGCAGTTTTCTTCCACAGGGGATAACTTTTTCCTTAGTTTCTTTATTTTTTGTGGATTTTTTTCCTCCTATTTGATTTATGCCTTTACTTGTAGATTTCACTTTATTTTGATTTTTCTCTTCTTAATTGGGTGATGCTCCTTTGAGAATATTTCCTTCTCTCTTTGTACATAGCAATTTGTTTTCCCCCCTGGAGAGCTCATTTATGTATATTCTAAAAATAAGCAAATAATGTAAATGCAAATGGACTTCCAATGATACTTCCCAGGGTCTAAATTGAACTTTCTTTCCCTTGGTGTTGCCTGATGCACAATGCCCTGACCTTAAGGTCATGACCCACTGGGCTATTCTAATTGTAAAATGAACTCTGTACCTGATTTCCAGATTATTGGATCTCCATGTTTATCATCACTCTGATTAAAGGCCCCTGCAGCAAATGGAAAATGGCTGTTTTTGCAATTGAGCCTTATTAAAATTTAAAGTGTATCCATAAATACATAAGTGCCTATTATAGATCAAAGTTCTGAAAATTCAATATTCACAAATACAGCTTATTTTACAAAATCAGAGACTCAAAATTACTGAAAGCTAGATAATCTTAATACTTAGTACCAAATAATCTTAGTTATTTCTGTAGTGGGCTTACTGTGTTAATGTGAAGCAACTGCTTTTGTAGCTTGAGGAGACATTTTATTTTACTGGGGGAACTCAACAAAATATAGGTCTCATGCATAGGACACCGTGGTAGTGTTAATGTCTTAACAATGGTAACATACCACCTAATATTATTTTTATGGAATGCATCAGCAAGGAAACCATTTGGACTTTATTTACTCCACTGACTTTCTTTTTATTTAAATTCAATGAGCCAACTTATAGTACATCATTAGTTTCAGATGTGGTGTTCATTAATTCATCAGTTGCGTATAACACCCAGTGTTCATCACAGCACGTGCCCTCCTTAATGCCCATCACTTAGTAACCCCATCCTCCTACCCTTCTCCCCTCCAGGAACCCTCAGTTTGTTTCCTAGAGTTAAGAGTCTTTCATGGTTTTTCTACTTCGCTGATTGAGTTGATTCTCATTCTTTGAAAAGGTGAATAAATTTGGGCATATTTGTTTTTATGATTATTCACAGAGAAGAGCACACTTTAATTTCTATAATCCTCTGTAAAGTTTCAAGTAATAAGTACAGAACCACATGCAGCAGCAGAATGTGTAGATGGATGCCTCCACAAATGAACGATGAGGACTTGTTCTTATGGACACTAAATAGATTATACTACATAATTAAGAGGGGAAAAATCAATGCTGGAAAAAGAAAATAAATGATACAATTAGAAAGATATTTTGATTTGCCTTAGAAACTTTTTTTTTGGTATTAAAGTTACTGGTCTATTAAATTGCATAGGGAAAAATAATAGAACTCATTACATAGAGTGTTCTACTTTGCCACAGCGAGAGCCTGGATCACTCACTTATTAGCTACATGTGCTGGACCAAGTTGAGGAAATACAGATTAGTCAGGAAATAACCTTTCCCATTAGGGGAGCTTCAATACCCTCAGGACCTTTTAGAAGATTGGTGGGTACATAAAGAAGAGCAAAATGTCTGTTTGCCCCCATTGTCCACTGTGGACAATAGGCACTAGAAAATGATGGTTTCTGTTTCAGCATCCTTCCATTATAGGAAGGAAAGAAAGAGGGAGTTAGAGAGAGAACCCATTAAAGGCTGGAAACAGAGGAGATAGAACTACAATCTCCTCAGCCACCACTACTTTGAGACAGTCTGATCATTTCCTAACACCTAGCACTAAAAGAAACTTCCAGAATTTGTTTCATGCTCTTCTAAGACTTCAAAAATAATCTCAGAAACAACTCATAAAACTTGTCCTTTTCAGTTTGATCATTTAAATTCAACAGACAGCAATGGTTCCACCGGTATTCCTCATTTTGGGAAATAAGCCAGTTCAAAGCACACTGTGTATTCTGCCAGAAAAATCAGACCAGAAGCATTAAAAAAGCAAATGTTAAGGCGATTATATTATTTACTATCATCACCAAGAAAATTATTATAATAAGTGTCATTAATTGAGCAATTTACTATCCATTAAGAGTGGTATGAATTATTTCACATCCATTACATCATTTAATCCTTTGTGTCAGCCTGCCTCAAATCAATTTGCTTTTTTTGGCTTTGTTTTGTTTTATTAAAGAACCCATCCTTGCTTTCTGGAACAACACACAACCTATCACATTGTTTATTTATGAGGAGGACCCATCCCTTGGCTGGAGGGCTGAGCATATGACCCAAGGATGGTTAATGAGAACTCTGTGACAATGACTAGTTTCGAAATGAACATGTGGTGATAGCCTGGCCAGTGTGACAGAATCCTGGGACTTCTCTTGAAACTATTCAACTGTGTGAACAATCCTCAGGTCATCTATGAATCTATGACAAGTGAAATCTTTTCCTCCTTCTCTATCTCCTTATATCCCTCTTTTGCCCCTCTTAGTCATACAGTCATACTAGCAGCTAGTATGTTTATTCACCAGTTTATTCACCCCAAAGACAACTATGGATGAGTCATTTTTGTATGCAAATGAAATACATCGAAGCTTTAATGTACTTATGTTGAAAAGGTGGTGAGCCCTGGGGTACATAAGACTGAAGTATTATGAAAGCATAGAAGCAATTCTAGAATAGTCAGAAAGAATGATGAGAGTTTAAGTGGTTATTATTAACAGTTAATTTACAGAGGTGGATAAGCCTTTCACCACTGATATTAAAGAGCCATCACCAAGAATGAACATATGTGTGCATTACATCTAAATGGCTCCTCCACCTCACTTTGGAGAGCTTCTACAAACCACTTCTACCTACAAGAGTGTTAATTATTTACCTCCAATAATCGTTCATGCCGAAATTCTTCCAATCAAATGACCTGAATATTTGGGCACTTAATAATGGCTTGATGACTTTCAATATCAGAAGCAAATAATGCATCACATGTGTTTACGTGTGTCAAGAAGAAAAGGGAAAAAAATCACCTGACTGACACAAAAGGCAAGTAAAAGAAAAAAACATGTAGTAAACTTCACATTTTATACAAGACCAACAACAACAAACCTCTGTCTAACCAGTATTTTGTTCCAAAATTTGAGGATATGTGCGCAGAGATAAGATTGCATCAACAAATTTCAGATTTTGACTTAGTATGAAAAAATTTCGTGGTCTGAAATTATTTCAAGCTCAAGATACCAAAGTGAACAAAAATACTTTCACATTTATATTCCACCTCTCAACACTTGCGCAAATACACAGAACCCAAAATATCTTTTGCAATTATCTTAATTACTGTTACCTTTGATTTATCTTACAAGGGTAATGCATTTGAAATTGTAATTTCTCATTAATGTCAGCTAGTTTTTACTGGATTTTAAAAACATTACTTCTTTGTTGGTTAGTCTGATATTTTAAATATGTGCGATTCAATGAATAAGAGATATTAAAATAACCAGTTTTCACCGCAAAGGATGTTTCTGTTGGGCCGTGATTTTGCAATGCTAATAATTATTAAATTGTGTTAAAGACAGATGTATTTTCCCACAAGGATATTAGTATATATTGGTAAGGTAATCAATATGCTAAACATTGATTCAAACTCAAGGTGACTTCTTAATGTTTTGTACTTTTTATGTGTTGGAAGTATTCTCCAGATAGGATAGATAGGATAATGGGATGTGCACCAGAAAAAGAATCTGGAAAACCTAATTTTATTTTTTTTAATTGTTGTCTTTTTTTTAAGATTTTATTTATTTATTTGACAGAGAGAGAGAAAACACAAACAGGCAGAGCAGCAGGCAGAGGGAGAGGTAGAAGCAGGCTCTCCATGGAACAAGGAGCCTGATGCAGGGCTCGATCCTAAGATTCTGGGATTATGACCTGAGTTGAAGGGAAAACCTTATTTTTATTTAAGGTCTATAATTACACTGTTGTGTGAATTTTGGCATATTGCTTAACCTCTCTGGTTCTTACTATCTCTAAATTGAGAATGCTTTTATTTTCATTATAGACATCCCTATATGAGAACCAAATTGAAAAATAAATGTGAAAGGCAGTAAGAATTACAAAATGCTAAATTAACAGATAGCCCTGTCCATCATTTAGCAATTGAATACTTAATGAGAAACTACTAGATACACGGAGACAATTGAGAAAAACATACTCAAATTTGACAAGGGGAGAGTTACATAAAATATACCAACTACTATAAGAACAGTTTGGTTCAAAAGTTATGGGAGTTTAGAGGAGGGCAAAGATTTTGAGTAGGAAAGAGGGATAAGAAGAAAAGAATGATGGGATGGGGAAGGAGACAAACCATAAGAGACTTCTAATCTCATAAAACAAACTGAGGGTTACTGGGGGGTGGGAGGGTAGGGATAGGGTGGATGGGTTATGGACATTGGGGAGGGTTTGTGCTTTGGTGAATGCTGTGAAAGATGTAAGCCTGATGATTCACAGACCTGTACCCCTGGGGCAAATAATAAAAATAAAATTTAAAAAAAAAAAAAAAAAGAAGAAAAGAATGAAGCAAACAACTTGAAACAGGTCTTGGGAAATATTAGGACCCGGATTTCAGATGAGAAGACACGTGGCAGGTAGGGGATGAGGTTATGGGTTTACAGAGATAGGAATATCACCCAACACACATTTCACCTCTTTAGTCAACTGAGAGGATCACCTAAAACCTTTGAAAGAAGAGGATGGAGAAGGATAAGAAATAGGATGATCAAATATCCTTTACTGAACAATTAATATCCATAATACCTTAGGTGTTTGTATCTAGTATCTCAACTTGATGATATAAGTATTATTGTCACTATATTTATCTATGTATTAAAAATTGAAAATATACCAAGAATTACCTAAAGATCATGCCCCTCTACCATAACTTCTCTCATTATACTCTTTCGCAAGTAGATTGTGGTTCATTTTATTTTCATAAAGCATTTTTTTTTACGTTGCTGTTTTATGTGGTTGACTGGTGATTGCAGAGATTTCATTTGATTGCTCAAGTGAAAAGTAGCAAGCTGACCACAGAGGTCCTTCTTCAGTAGATTTAGTTGTGAATCAGGGCTCAGAAATGAACACTCACACGTACCTGCTCAGCTCTCCAACCATCCACTCTTCAAGAGGCTAAACTTGGAAAAGGATGAGCATAGGACTCCCCATCCACCTGTCCGTGGAATCCTAGGTATTTGGTAAGTCCCCCATCTGTCCTTCTCACCCTCAGGTCCCTGCTCATTCCCAAACATGCCCATATTTTATAAGTGAGCCACCAGAGTGTATTCATGAGGGGCATAAACTTCAATTCAGGCAAATGTAAGAGAAAGTCATAATTCGAGTTACTAGCTGTATAATCTGAGGCACAACATAGAAGGTGGAGATAAAAATACCATAGAATCATTCGAAGCTTTCATAAATATGAATATACATACTGCTTAGCCTTAAGCCTGGCATACAGGTACTCCAAAGTGGCAACTATTTGTGTTATATGGCTCTTTATGCTTTATATCCACGTCAGTACCATCTCCTACAATATGTACCTAAAGCAATGGATTTGTGCATCAATGACATCTGTTATAGTTTCATATCTATTCAGTAATCATTTCCAGAGTGCCCTATGTGTTAGGCACTGTATTGGGTCCTAGAGAGGAAAAAGTTATAAAGAGATGAGTAAAATAAAGTCCCTGCCCTTAAGAAGCTCACAGGATGGTGAGGAATAGACAGAACTCTAAATAAATTCTGCAGTGAAAATTGGGATAAGAACATGGAGGAAACATGTGTCTAGTTTCTGTTTCAGAAAATTAATAAAAAACTTCAATGAGGAGTGACATTTCATGTGAATCTAGATACCCAGGTGGAATCCCTCTACTGGCTAGGACTTCTAAGGATTTCCAAGGTAGAAATAATAGCATCTATTAAGCAAAGATGTGGGAAAGCAAAGAATTTTAGGGAAATTCAAAGACATTTGGAATCACTGGAGCAGCAGTCACATTTACAGAAGGGTAAAGAAATGAGGGGACAGGGTCCCTAGGTGGCTCAGTCAGTTAAGTGTCAGACTCTTGATTTAGGTTCAGGTCATGATCCCAGGGTTGGGAGATCTAGTCTGTGTTGGGCTCACACTGAGCATGGAGCCTGCTTAAGATCTTCTCTCTCCCTCTGCACTCTCCCCCAACTCATGTTCTCTCTCTCTCTCTCTCTCTCTCTCTCTCTCTCTCTCTCTCCCTCTCCCTCTCCCTCTCTCACTCTCTGTCTTTAAAAAAAAAAGGTTATAAAGCTAGAAATGAGAGAATAGTTATACTTCAGTCTTGAGCTCTGGATGGTAAAGAGGCCTCTTTAACAATAAACACAAATCAAAACTATTTTTAAGTTCATGTTGGCCACAGTTTGAAGGCTGGCTTGGTCTGGGGAGAGACTTGGATCAAGGAGACTAGTTAGACAAAAATGATGGATTCAAGACAGTAGTGGAAACAAAGAAGAGCAACACGGAGAGGTATCTAGTGATAGAATCTACACAGGCTGATGACTGGATATGAGGAAAGAGAAAGAAGAAAATGTTAAGATTTCTAGTCTTCGAAACTATGCATACAATGAAATAAAGGATGGAACCAAAAAATACAACAAGAGGAATAATTACTTGGAGTTCTGTTAGCCTTCTTCCCACTTTTTCCTGGCCTCTAGCCCAATTCATATTAATAAAAAGGAGCTGGACTTCTTATTATATATTCTTGAATATAAATCATGCCTAGTTTAAGCTGCTGGGCTTCTTTCTAGGTTATGTTAAAATCTAATTAACATCCCACAATTAAATATATAACTCTTACTGTGAGACCCTAGCTTTTAACTACCCGGGCAAGGACACTGGCTCTAATTCATGTGCAGCAAGATGTGTATAACTTGCCCAGAAATGATCTTGAATCATTTTACTGCTGATCCTCCCAATGACCCAGTGAGATGGATAAGTGGACCTCAAGCCCCCATCTAAGGGTGGATTAAGAGGTTTGGGTCTGCTGAAAAAACAGAAAGGCAGACACTGGCTGCTGGGGTAGAGTCAGACTTTCTGACTGGAACACCAAGGAACCTACAAATGTAGCCTCACAGACATGTGGGACTTGAAGACAAACTACAAAGACAATACATCACACTATCTCCCTACTGTGTAATGTCACATTTGTACAAGTCCACACGGAGCTGCCAGGCTCCCCAGCTACCTCCCCGAAGACTTAATACTATGATGACTGTCCGTACAGGAAGCTAGCATTCCCTACTATAATTTTTAAAAGTCATATCAACAGAATTCAATTATGGACAATAAACCTTTATTAATTATCTCTCAGCATCATTGTGACAGAAACAGCTAATTACCAATCCAATATCTATTCTTGCTTCTCCTTTAAGAACAGAACCCTTATTTATTAAGACCCGCAAGATGCCAATTTTTTTCCATTCTCTAATGAAACTAGGAATGGTCAATGAGATCTAAAAGGAAGTCACTGAGTGGGGCATATGGGGAAACTCTTTAAAGGAGGCGAGACTTATGTGGAAAAGGAGCCCTTCTGCCCTCCCCGCATTCCTCTTTCCTGCTTCTTAGACTCTATCTGTAAGGGCCAGAGCTCAAGAATGGAAATACACACTAATCCTTGCAGGGCAAAAACAAAGGAGCTCAAGCCCTCCAAAGCAGCCTGCTTCAACCTACTGCTGACCTTAGTGTACATGATAAAAAGATATCACACTCATTCGTATAAACTAATGTTATCTGGAGTCTCTGAGGTGTGCAAACAAACCTAAGTAACATGTAGTAAAGTATCCAGATGCTCAGGGCAAGGGAAAGCAAAGATCAGTAAAATGTATAAGTGGCATGAGAGATTATAGGAGAGAGGATCAAATTCTAAAAACTGTACTTTTTTTGTTTCCCCCAAATAGTCTAATATAACTGAAAAATGGATGAGGAAAGAAGTTACCTTTGCAGTTACAACAATGTTAAGTATCACAAGGAATCATAAGGAATGAGCACCCTTATCACACAAACCCGAGGGATCAGTCGTGGGGTATCATAAAGCCCTATGTTTTTCTAGGTACAAGTGGGGAAGAAACACCTGATTCTTACTCCCAAACAGTTTGTAAACTACAAGGGGAGACAGACTATTACTTAATAATAAATGGCATATATTACAGCCATTGCAAGGGCTGCTATGCAGCTTTCAAGTTGACAAATATTCTCCCTTAATGAGGTGCCCTGGGGAGAGAAACATGAGTGAGAAATGATACTACAATACTTTAAAACCTAGGTTCCTAAGGAGAATAAAGATATAATTCAAGAGGCATTATAAATAGTAGACTTGCATGAATTTAATAGCCATGGTTTCACCTTTTTTTTTTTCACAAGTAACTTCATTATGGGTGGAAATGTTTCCCCTAAAATTCATATGTTGAAGTCCTCACCCTCAGCAACTCAGAATATGATCTTACTGAGAAAGTACGTTGTTGCAGATATGATGAGCTAAGTTAAAATGAGGTTATACTGGAGCAGAGTGCCTACTCCAATATGACTGGTGTCCTTATAAACAAAGGGAAAATTTGGACATATTATACACACAGGAAGAACATCATGGGAAGATGAAGGGGACACTTCTTCATGCCTAGATATGTCAAAGATCACAAGCAAACCACCAGAGGCTAAGATAGAGGCAGATTCTTCCCACAGCCCTTGGAAGAAACCAAACTGCTGACACCTTAATAATAATCTCAGATTTCTAGCCTCCTGAACTGTGAGGAGACAGTTTTCTGTTGTTTAAGATACCCATTTTGCAGTACTTTGGTATGTTGGCAGATGAATACAAACTTCAGTGGAATCTATACGTTTGCCAACATACTGCGTAACTACGTCATACATTAATGGCTGATGTTTTCAACAACTCAGCTAGTGAGTAAGCTCACATTTTTCTGGCTATTTCAACATAATGACACTTGCGAGTAAAGGGCAGGGGAACTTTGCTGTTTGAAAAGGAAACGACCTTCTTCAAAAACTGAGAACAATGTGTGCTAGTGGCAGGAGCTGAATAGAAAGTATAAAACAAGTTTAAAAAAATGGTGGTATTGTCTGAATTTGGGAGATTCATGAAGTTCTTAAGATACATTTTCAAAGACTAAGAAATGGTTTTTTGGTACAAAGCAAAAGAGATGAAATTCAGTAAATGACATAAGAATAAGCACTCAGAGGGGTTAAAGGAGGGAAAGTATCCATTGTGGGGTCAGGAAAGGAGGTGGAATTTGAGAGCAGCTCAGCAAGATGTTCCATCAGTCAGGGTCCAGTCAGGAAAACAGAAGCCAAGACTGGTGCTTCAGACAGAGGGGATTCGATCCTGAGCATTGGTTACTCCGGTGCTGAGAGCTAAAAAAAAGCACATGAGGTCTTCTGGGGCATGCTGATATAACCCAGAGGCAAAAAGCTTTAAGAAGCAATTACCGTCCCCTGGGATGACAGAACTGGTAGTCAGATTTCTCAGAGAGAGGGGCCATGGCACTATAGGTACTGGACCACAGAAGGGCTTGGCCATTTTCTCAGACCACCCAGTGGGGCATGGCTGGGTGTCAGAAGGACTGGGTTGTGGCTGTCTGGGACTCCTTCCACCTCAGAGGGAATAAAGCCAGGTCAGAAAGTTTCCATAGAAGTTGGGGGCTAAAGCCAAAGTTTTCTGCCTCTTATAGAGAGTGAGATCCAATCTGGAGGCCAGAAAAAAGTTTAGTCTCCCCAACTTCTTCCTTCTGATCCCTCATTAGAGTTCCACAAAGGTAAACCCTACTCAGAAATTGGCTGGCAATGGAATCTGGGAAATGTAGTTTGGGGAGTCTCAATCTCAGCTTCTCAGGAAAAAAAAAATAATGTGTAGGTGTTTCTGAGAGAGAGAGAGAGAGAGAGAGAGAGAGAGAGAGAGAGAGAGTGTGTGTGTGTGTGTGGTGGTGGCAAGAAGTGGTGCTTGGAGCTAAGAGCCTATAGGTGAAACAGGAAGAGGTGCAAAGGTTTCGATTAAAAGAAGTCAGTCAGAGAAAGATAAATACCATATGATTTCGCCTGTATGTAAAATTTAAGAAACAAAACAAACAAAGGGAAAAGAGACAAACCAAAGCAAACCAACCAACCAACCAACAAAACAGGCTCTTAACTACAGAGAACATACTGAGGATTGCCAGAGGGGAGGCGGATGATCAACCCATCATGATAAGCATTGTGTAATGTATGGAAGTGTTGAGTCACTATACCATATACCTGAAACTAATATAGAACTACACTGAAATTTAAATAAAAGAAAAGAAAAGAAATAGGGCATTTGAAAGGGCATTTGAAGTCTCCTGAAGTGCCTGGATATAGGCAAAGTGTCTGAATGAATGGAAAGGTCAGTATATGCTTATTCCCTGATACGTGTCAGGAATGATTCTAGGGCGCCTGGGTGGCTCAGTGGGTTAAAGCCTCTGCCTTCGGCTCAGGTCATGATCTCAGGGTCCTGGGATTGAGGCCCGCATCGGGCTCTCTGCTCAGCGGGGGGCCTGCTTCTTCCTCTCCCTGTCTCTCTGCCTGCCTCTCTGCCTACTTGTAATCTCTCTCTCTCTCTCTGTCAAATAAATAAAATCTTAAAAAAAAAAAAAAAGGAATGATTCTAGGTGCTGGAGATACTAAGGAGGGCAAAGGAGACAACAGTGACTTATGGATTATGTAATTTAACTTGAGCACTGAATGTGTATTAGGGAAAGAAGTAGGAAACAAGACTAAAAAGGGAGGAGAAAAGCCTAGAACTGTATTCTGGATAGTCTGGGGCACCTCTAAGAGGGAAGTACATTGAATTCAATAAACCATGGTTAATCTTCAGTGGTTTGTGAAAATGGACCTGCATGTCTGTCAGTGGGCCAGCAGCATTAATTCAGAATAAAACAGATTCACTTTTTCCTAAATAGTCAAATGTATTATTTTATCATCATCATCCTCATCGCAATTATATTATTTATGCAACACTTACTACATGCCAGGAATTGAGCATTTTTCTGACATCACATCAATCCCCCCGACAGCATTGACAGAGTAGGTTTCATGACTCCTATTTTATATGGAAAGAAAGTGAAGACCAGAAAACATAAATTATTTGGCCAAAGGCATGTTGATTATAAGTATCTGACCCTGGATTCCAACCCAAGTCTGACTCCAAATCCCTTTCTCTGAAGCACTATACTTTACGATGCCTCAGAAAAGTCATCCAGACTCACACATTCTTTCTAAATATTCTAGCCAGCAAGGTCATTTCAAGACCCAAGTACTGCCTGGCAGCTTGAGCCAGCCCTCCACACTGCTAACTCAGCTCGTTTATAATCCCCTCCAAGCACTACCTCTCCTTCTCAGTTTTTAAGGTTTGTCCTAGCCCTCGGTGATGACAGGTAAATGATGGTGATGAGAATGTGGCGATATGAAGTTCATAAACAGGAGGGGCTGCCAGCAGTGGGCACGAAGAGGTGCACAGAGGACGCACCTGGGAGTGAGCAGCCCCAGCTGTTTTTGCATATGTGCAAATTACCAGTGTGCCTGCACACCCACGCGGACCTGATCACAGCTGTTCAGAAGAAAGCACAATTAAACTCAGAAACGCAAACATACGGGCTATCGTTGCTCTTTTCCCAAGCCTTAATGGTTTGGCTCTTTATCTTACACATATAAACACAGTAGACAAAACCTCCGAATAAATAAGCAGCAGGTGCACTGGTATTCTATTGCCAAGACATTATGCAAGTGGAAAAAGCAGCAGAAGCCACACATCCATCGGTTTCACTGCAGAACATGGGAGGAGGCACGTAACGTTGAGCAGGCGGGTTCAATTAAAACTCATCTGGCTTTCAGAAGGACCACCGACTGCCCAGAGTTGGAAGGTGCCCAGGGGCATGAGAGGTGTAATTGCCCCGAAAGAAAATCCAGAACTCTGGAGAGTTGAAAATTTAATGGGGAGAATCCGAACACATGCCAAATGACTTAGCAAAAGGGAAGTGATTGTAATAATCTTAGTAACTTCTATCCAGTACTGTGCTCTTTTGCTTATATCACCACCTGCTTATCACATCAAACTTATAGGATATGTACAGTGCACAATTTTACTGATACAGAAACTGAATTTTAGAGATATAAAGTCACTTCCCTAAAATATATTTTAGATACATATAGATATTAAACATAAGGCAAGACAGATGTAGAAAAAGAATTTGAAAGAATTTGAATCTAGAACTAGGTTAGTAATTCCTATAACAAACCACCATATCTCATGTCTTAACTATTAGAGATTTTTCCACTTGAAATAGCCAGATTACTTATAAGCACATACTTGTACCCTAAACCACCTCCACCTATTTCTAAAAGAACCTGGTATTTGTCAAAAATCTCAGCAAAAATGTAGGTCGGCGGTCCATGTGTTATGACCACAAAATCTACTGCTTATTTTTTTTTAGATACATCAGCAAACCTTAGTTTGTTCTGCCTGAAGAGTTTAAAGTACATTTACTATGGCTTCTTTTTTTCATCCTTTAAGGCAATCAAACTCTAGGGTGAGAAAAATTTAAAGCACACACCCAAGGGATGCCATTTTGAAATTGTGTATGGGATGTCACGTAGATAAGCCAATAAAACAATTTTGTCAAAATGGGTCTTAATGTCTTAATGTATGTTTCCTGATTCAGGCAATCACTTCTTATCTTCTTCCTTTTAAGCCCTGTGCATATTTTATATTTTATATAATAACAGTATTGAAAATGTATGGGTCCCCTGGGATCTCTCCTTCTTCTGGGCCTTTGTGCATTCCATTCACTTACTACATTTTCCCTACTTCCTTGGTGGATTCCAAATTCAATTTGATCTTCATCTCTTCAGCAAAGCTCCTCTGCCTTCTCCAACTGGGTCAGGCATCCATTTCAGATGTTCCAAGAGCATCCTGAATAAGTTGGTATTACCACCATTTAGTTGTAACAATAATGGTGATAGCACTAGCAACAGCAGAATGTTAATAGTGAAACTAGTGCTAACTTCTACTACCAGCAGCAGTAGTAATTACCATGAACCGAATGCTTCCTACATGCCACGCATAGGACCAGGAGATTTTTTTTTTTAATTAACATATATTATTTGTTTCAGGGGTACAGGTCTGTGATTCATCAGTCTTACCCAATTCACAGCACTCACCATAGCACATACCCTCCCCAATGTCCATCCCCCAGCCACCCCGTCCCTCCTACCCCCTTCCAGTCCAGCAACCCTCAGTTTGTTTCCTGACATTAAGAGTCTCTTATGGTTTGTCTCCCTCTCTGGTTTCATCTTGTTTCACTTTTCCCTCCCTTCCCCTATGATCCCGTCTTGTTTCTCTAATTCCTCATATCAGAGAGATCATATGATAATTGTCTTTCTCTGATGGACTTATTTAGTTTAACATAATACCCTCTAGTTCCATCCACATCATTGCAAATGGCAAGATTTCATCTTTTTTAAAAAAAGATTTTACTTATTTATTTGTCAGAGAGAGAGAGAGAGAGAGAGAGAGAGAGAGAGAGAGAGAGAGAGTGAGCACAAGCAGGCAGAATGGCAGGCAGAGGCAGAGGGAGAAGCAGGCTCCCCACCGAGCAAGGAGCCCAATGCAGGACTCAATCCCAGAACCCTGGGATCATGACCTGAGCCGAAGGCAGCTGCTCAACCAACTGAGCCACCCAGGCATCCCAAGATTTCATCTTTTTGATGGCTATAATATTCCACCGTGTGTATGCGTGTATGTGTGTGTGTATACATACACCACATCTTTTTTCCATTCCTCTGTCGATGGACATCTAGGCTCTTTCCATAGTTTAGCTATTGTGGACATTGCTGCTATAAACATTCGGGTGCACGTGCCCCTTCAGATCACTACATTTGTATCTTTGGGATAAATACCCAGTAGTGCAATTGCTAGGTCGTAGGGTAGCTCTATTTCCAAATTTTTGAGGAACCGCCATACTGTTTTCCAGAGTGGCTACACCAGCTTGCATTCCCACTAACAGTGTAGGAGGGTTCCCCTTTCTCTGCATCCTCGCCAATGTTTGTCATTTCCTGACTTGTTGATTTTAGCCATTCTGACTGTTGTGAGGTGGTATCCCATTGAGGTTTGATTTGTATTTCCCTGATGCTGAGTGACATTGAGCACTTTTTCATGTGTCTGTTGGCCACTTGGCTAGGACCAGGAACTTTAAATATATTAACCCTAATCCATGTAAGTCTTATGGATTGGCATGGATTATCTATCCTCTCTTCACAAAATGAGAGAAACATAATTCCTTTTCAAGTTCTCTTTTATCAGTAGCTCTCTATCCCTTACCATTTCTTATTTTGTCTTCATGCTGTCCTCTTTGCTTCCTTAAGTAATTTAGCTATATGGTTATATTCTAAATGTTTTATATTTTATATATATTTTTTCCCAGAGAATTGACAACTGCTGTCATCTTAGATTTGATAAAGTTACATTTGCATTTTTAAAGTTATGCCTTGCTAGAAATTTACAATATTGTTTTCATTTCCATTTGATCCTTGTGTCATTAAGAAGGAATTTTGAGTCTCTAGGTTATACTGGCTTTTTCTTTCCAGCTTTGCTTTTAATTTGCAGCTTCACTGTATAAGGACCAGAGAATGTTAATGTTGTCTACATTATTTATATATTTAAATAATCTATTGAAGGTGTGTGTGTGTGTGTGTGTGTGTGTGTGTGTGTGTAGTTCTAAAAATAGCCAGTCTCGTCAAGGTTACATGGACATTTGTAAAGAAGGTACTTTCCATCTTTTGAGGGAACAGAATCCTTATATACTTTTAGGAGACCCTCATAGCCTTTAATTTAAGTGGGACAATAAATAAAATAAAGTTCTGTATTCCTAGTAGAAGATAAAAAAAAATAGAGAAAGAGGAAACAAGATTAGCAGGAGACTGACTGTCTTTAGTTGTTGAAAGTGAATGCTCAAGGGCGCCTGGGTGGCTCAGTGGGTTGAAGCCTCTGCTTTCGGCTCAGGTCATGATCTCAGAGTCCTAGGATCGAGGCCCGCATCGGGGCTCTCTGCTCAGCAGGGAGCCTGCTTCCTCCTCTCCCTGTCTCTCTGCCTGCCTCTCTGCCTACTTGTAGTCTCTCTCTCTGTGTCAAATAAATAAATAAAATCCTTAAAAAAGAAAAAAAAGAAAGAAAGAAAGTGAATGCTCAAACCAGGGGTCCAAGGTAGAATATCAACTTGGGGAACTGAATAAAATAAATGGAGAATACAGAAGGCAAGACTGGGTTTGAGGACAAAATACAAAAGAAGCGTCTCGAAAACCAAATAAAGCCTATGCCCAGTCATTTCACTTTCCTCTTCCCGGGTCTGTCTTCCTTCAGCATTTCCAACATTTCTGCCTTAGATTTTTGTCATTTATGAGAATCTGAGAATGACCTCTACTATTATTAATAATTTCTTTAAATCTGTTTCATATCAATTCAGTCTTTACACAGCATTGTTTTAAGTAATGATATCCATGAACTAACAGAATGATATGATCTCTATACATGCCTTGATGGTTAAAAAAAAAGCTCATCTATGTATTCTCTAAAATAAACTCACCCTGTACGTAAGACTGATAAACACTGCCTAATCAGGAAGAGTTTTCTACTTAGTCTGGCACCTGTGGTAGAGCTGGTATTGCCTCCAGCTGGCTGCAGGGAGGTGCGTCATGGAGGTGATGGATAGCCATGGAGCTTGAATTATAAGCCACCTGAAATAAGTAGAAATAAGAAGGTGAGAAGCTAGGGATCTAACACTTATTGAATTAAGAGTCTAGGATGATTTGGAAGTCTTGAGATAGACAAGTTCAGGGCCATAATCACTTATCCTGTTTTGAACTGAAGTCAACACTTTAGGTTCAGATTCTCAAGAACCTAAGAAAGAAATAATTCTCCCTATAGTTTCTTGTAACTGAGGAACAATCTGGCTATTGAGAGAGAATAATGGGGTGCCCGGGTGGCTCAGTTGGTTAAGTGACTGCCTTCTGCTCAGGTCATGATCCCAGGGTCCTGGGACTGAGCCCCGCATCGGGCTCCCTGCTCAGTGGGGGGCCTGATTCTCCCCCCTCTGCTTTTCTGCCTGCTTGTGCTCTCTCACCCTCTCTATCAAATAAATAAATAAATAAAATATTAAAAAAAAAAAGAAAGAACAATGTCCAATAATTTGCTTCCTTTTCTTTTTCCCATAGCTTATATCTTAGCAGATATTTAGGCATAAGTTGAGTTATTTATTCTGTACACAATTTGTCATCTCCACAAGGGACTACCGTTATACAGTCTCTAGGCTCATTGTCCTAGACTGATACTCACTGTCAAATATTTAAAGCACATTTTATTTTTTAAATTTTTTTGCAAGTAAAATCTACCCCCAACTTGGGGCTCAAATTCATAAATTGAGTTGCATACTCAACCAACTGAGCCAGCCAGGCACTCCAAATCACATTTATACCACAATCTTCATGTCAGTTTGTAGCAAATCAAATTTATTTCATTAGTTAATGACAGAATAGGTACATGTGGCTTTGCTAGTGTGAAAGATATCATAAATGATATGATGAGAAAAAATATTAGTTTCTAATTATTGAGCATTTTTTGCCAGGAAAAATGAAAAGTGAATGTGAATATTCTAAGTTTGCCAACAAAAATATTAAAATTCAAATAGGTTAATATACTGAATGTCACACAAATAGTAACCAGCAGGGCTGAGGTTGCAAATCAAGACAGTTGGACTACAAAGCCCATGTTGCTACTAGACCCAAGATGAAATAACCCAATAGACTGTAAACTGGATTCTTGTCTTTAAGTGTTTTATTATGTGCCAAAAAAACAAAAAAAAAAACACCAAAAAACAAACAAACAAACAAAAAAAACCAGTTTCTGGGGCTGTTGCCTATTTTGTTAGCTTGTGTGAAGATGAAATGAAGTAATGTGAGGAAACGTGCCTCTCAGCTCCACATGGCATGTGTAGGTTCCACGCTCTTGTGTTCCTTTCCTTCCTCAGAATGAGTAGCTGCTGCTGGCAAGCTCTTCACCACTGTTGCCTTTTCTTCCTTCTGTGCGTGGAGCGAGAGTACACTTACCAGACTTCTAGCAGTGGCCACATTACTGAATTCCAGCCAAGGGTATGTGAGCAGCTATGATGTATTTCATTTTTAAATAGCCCCATAAAAATCTCTTGCATGTGATCTTCCAATGCAGATGACCTCTAGATTGGCCTTGACAATCACTTCTTCCAGTTAGTGGAGTCACAAAATAGAAGGAGCTTGGGTCTCTGAGCCACCACTTGGAGGGGAGCTATTTAATTGGGTGTAATTTTGGACTCAAATAAGTAAAATAATAATAATAATAATAATAATAATAATATTAATAAGTTTCTATTTGGTTAAACCACTGAAATTTTTGAGTTTGTCTCTCACAGAAATGGGCCTATTGTATTAGGTTATGAATGTCTTCTGGCGAAAATAATCTAAAATCCTTGGAAAATTTGGGTATCAAAGTAGAAACATTAGACCTGGCTTGCATGCTGACTAAAAATCAAAGTCCTAAAATTACTTAATGCACTCAAAATTATTTGAAATGTTGCCCAAAGCTGTTTCTGGAAATATATCTCAGAGGTGAATTATAAGTCTCTGATTAGTAATTTATCAAAATCTTAAAATTTTTAGAAGACTTCAAAGTTATTTCTTTAATTTTGATAATTTATTTTATCAAATTACTACTTTCTTTAATAACATACTTTCTCAAACCCCTGAATTCATGACATTTAAAGTGCTATGATTATAATTATCTCATATTAGTGTTAGTTTCTTCAGAAAATATACTCAATTGAAACACTTTAAGGTTTAAACCACTGTAGACTTAATTAGGTTAATTAAAATACTATTGTGTTATATTTTTACTTTATGATTACCCCATTATCATTAATGATTTTGATAACAGCAATAGAATTTATTATTTATGGAGCATATTTTTTTTTCTAAAACATTAGTTTTATGGTTACCTTCATTAAGAAGAATCAATTAGGCGCATACCCACCAAGGCTTTTGCCTATTTTTTCTTTAGTTTAATAAATTCTACCATATCAATACTAAGGCCAACCTATTCTCCTAGTCATAACCTACATTATACACTAGTAAATCTCTTTCGCTGACAGGAGTTTACTTGTACCTTATAGGTGCTTTGCTGGTTGCTATCCTGTGTCTTTAGTCAAGCAGTTTGGCATTCTGGAAAACCCTGGACTCTGCCAAGGAAAGTAATAGTAATCTCTCTCAAATGTCTATTTCTATAGACTGTGCAGATTTCAAGACCCTTCATGACCTGGTCTGGCTTAAGTCCTTCCCGGCTTAATTCCTTAACTCCTTCCTCTGTTATACCTGCCATTCTGTGCCTTGACCACTTTTCCAACTCCTTTCCATCTTTGGAAACTGTTCAGAAGACACTTTCCATGGAAGAATTTCTCATTCTTTTCTTGGTACTGTTGTTTTTGACTCCCCTTGCTTCCAAAACCATACGTTGCATATTGCACGTCACTGTTTGCCAAACACTAAACTAGAGGTTTATGTATATTCATGGGAAATCTTCCAGAAAAATTTCACAAGTTTAACACTGTTTATCACATTTTAAGGCAAGAAAAGTTAACCTATTTGTTCATACTAGCTAATGGACGGCTTCATAGGGTTCAAGTTAGCCAAACATGAGTACCTCTAGGTGCTACCCAAGGTCTGTCTGCTTCTAAAGCCCACAATCTTTTATATTCAGGTAAACAGACATGTGAGCAAACACATATTTACTTGTTTCTATATATGCGATGGAAAGAGGCAATCAAGGAAGGAGGAAGAGAAGGAGAGACAGAAAGTAAGAGCTTGAGAAGAAAGGATTTAAATATGGCATATTCATTAATACACCATTCTACTCGATAGGTGAATGGCTGAGAGTGAGTGAGCCTGAGAAATGAAGGTAACTCTGCTGATCACCCATGTCATCTCAATTTCTGGGATCTCACAGAAAATGAATATATTTTAGTCCTGAGTATAATTCTATTTTTTAATCACGTGTATTTTTTCTACCTCTTGGCACCCACAGATAAGCCAATGACTTCATCTTGTGATCTTGTGTTCAACCAAAGCAATGGTGATCTTTTTCCAACATGGAGATGATACCTCCCAAGCTGGAATAATTCAAAGTGAGTCTCTCTGTCTGTAAGGGCATAACTTCTTAAAGTGTGCTTACGATATGAGGTGAGAAGCCTACTCTTTCGAGTATTATAGGTGCTCAATAAATATCTATAGAATGACTGAGTCAATAAATAAATGCTACTCTCATCAACATTGGCTTCTACTCATACAAGCCTGTATTTTTTAGCATTTTTTCCTTCCCTAACTTAAATGGTCCTACATCAAAGACTCTAAGGAATCAACTGATTTAATGCTGTTTCATATAAAGTATCTTTTACGAGGCGAAAACCCAAGAAGCATGAAAATCCAATGCTTTGCTTTGCTGCCTATGATGGCTTCCCCAGGCATACCATAAGCCAAGGTCACATCAGCACTAAGCCAGAACCCAGTTGTCTTGTATCTTCTGATAATACAGAAAAACACACTTAAAGCCATAGCGCTGTCTGAACATAACACAAGTACAAGATGAGCCTACAAATGTGTCCAAAAGAAAGAAACTACTTTGGAGAAAAGTTGACACATTAAATTTATTTCATGCAAGAATACATTAAGGATATCATCTGCATCCCTTGCATGCCTTGCTCCTATTCAGATTCTTTCATGCCATTTTAAATATTGATTTAATCTTATTTATTTGTATCTTATTTGTAAATTGCTTGCTGTGCAGTCTATTAATATGTTTTAATTGAATTACATATATTCATTTACGTATTTGTTTATCCTTCTCTGGATACATTTTTGGCATCACTCCACATTTGGAATTCTGGATGCAGTGACCCGTGAGGATCAACTCCCCTCAACCACCCTGCTTTTCATTGCTGGAAACTCTTATGCTATATTGAGGACAACCCCTCCTGACACTCTGCATCCTCAAAGTCAATGGACAACACAGTACATGTTGAATACAATGACATTCTAGTTATTATTCTCTATAAACTGGCCTTCAAAGTTGACATAAAAACATAATTTAACTAAATGTTTCCATCTTATACTGCCTCATGTAGCAGAACAAGAATATATAACACAGTAAAAATTACTTTTGAAAAATTAATTTTTCTAGCTAACTTGGACACTATCCAATAGCGCAGTTTCTGATGCAGGAACTCTTAAATAAGTTGAGATCCATTATGTTTTACAAGAATCATCAACCAACCCCAACTACAACTAAATGTGTCATTTCCAATTATAATAATAATAGCCCAAATCTATGCTATAATAAAATATCTTTATTTGTGTGGTAAAGTGACAATATCTATTTACCACTGAATTTTATCTAGGTGTAACTTTAAAAGGACAGGAGTTCTAAATATGTAAATCTGCAATGTTTGCAAAGAAAAAGGAATGAATCTTTCTTGAGACTTGACCTTGAGCCAAAAACTCTTTTAGGCTTTATTTATCTCAATATCCACAGTACTCCCGTTGAGTATCATTGCCCTCTGTTGCTCATAGAAACATTTCAGTGCAGAAGGCTTAAACACCTTGTCCAAGGTTACAGCATTAAACTACACTGAACTCTACATATGTCTTATTCTAAAAGTAGTCTTGAGAACATTCTAATCAAGATTTTTTAATAGCTTCCTATAAAATAAAGAATTATGTCTTGATGAGATTAAAGACTATCAGGGTTATTATTTTTTTTAAGATTTTATTTATTTATTTGACAGAGAGAGATACAGCAAGAGAGGAAACACAAGCAGGGGGAGTGGGAGAGGGAGAAGCAGGCTTCCCGATGAGCAGGGAGCCTGATTTGGGGCTGGATCCCATGACCCTGAGAGCATGACCTGAGCCAAAGGCAGATGCTTAATGACTGAGCCACCCAGGCGCTCCAGGATATTTTTTTTTACGGTAAACTAATAAATACTATCGAATAAAAACTATATTTACCCGAGGGTGGCATGCAATTGTGTAAAATGTTTCCTGCAAGGTAATCAAATACTTAAAATTCTCCCTAACTCATCCTCTTAACAATTGTCAAGTACACGTTTAAAGAACATTCTTACAGGCACCTGGGTGGCTTAGTGGGTTAAGCCTCTGCCTTCGGCTCAGGTCATGGTATTATTTCTCCCTATAGTTTCTTGTAACTGAGGAAAAATCTGGCTATTGAAAGAGAATAATGAGACGCCTGGGTGGCTCAGTTGGTTAAGTGACTGCCTTCAGCTCAGGTCATGATCTCAGGATCCTGGGATTGAGCCCCCACATCGGGCTCCCTGCTCAGTGGGGAGCCTGCTTCCCCCTCTCTGCCTGCCTGCCTCTCTGCCTACTTGTGATCTCTCTCTCCCTCTGTCAAATAAATAAATAAAATCTTTTTAAAAAAATAAAAGAAAGAACATTCTTACAAGAAGGATGATGAAATTCCAACCTGACTTTCTTTTCCTCTGGAAAAGCAACTCAACCAGTTTCAACAAGTATTTTATACAGTGTCAGGAGGGGCCATGAAAGAGGGTTATAAAAAAAACTGGATTACCTTTCTTGAGCATAACAGTGAAGAATGAGAGAGAAAAGGAAAGCCGGTATCATGTGTGCTCTTATAAGGACATATCAGCCCGTTCAAGGAGCAAAGAACCAAGTTTTATCCACGACAAATGACAAGCAACCTGAGCTAAATTTATAAGCTCTAGTGCACATTCAACTTATTTTATCTTCTGCATTTCACCCTGTCACCCTGCATGACATTAAGTGCAAAACTATAGAGAAAATAGTATCTGTTTCTGAAATGTTTTCATGAAATACCATTATATTTCTAAACAAATGAAAACAAGCACCTCAGTGGAGAAATGCATAATAATAGACCTAAAAGAGGTTTATTCTGTGATTTTCAAGGGAAGTGACAACTTGAGTAATTCACAATTCTAAATTCAAACTGTCTTTCTTGTGAGGAAAATTCCATGATCCCCTGTCGTTAGAAATCTGGAAGAGAGTGCAAACATTTTTTTGGATGCACATTATTGATGCACAACAAAATGTGCTGACCTTTGCACAATAAAAGACAGTATATTCTAGGGGGGCACCTGGGTGGCTCAGTCAGTTAAACATCTGCCTTTTGCTCAGGTCGTGATCCCAGGGTTCTGGGATCGAGTCCCACATTGGCTCTCTGCTCAACAGGGAGCCTGCTTCTCCCTCTCTCCCTGCCTGTCACTCTGCCTACTTGTGCTCTCTCTCTTTCTGTCTAATAAATAAATAAAATCTTAAAAATAAACAAAAAAGACAGCATAGTTTTGAGAAGGAAAGGAAATAGGAATGGAATGGATGAGAATTTGGGCTCTAGTAATGAAAGTCTGGGTTCAAATTCTGGTCATGCCAGTTACAAGCCATGTGAATGTGGGAAAGTATTTTCAAAGCTTCAGCTTTTACTACTATAAAACAGGGATAATAATAATACTTGTTATATGTACTTGGTTGTTAAAGGGCTTACATGATAGAATGCACTCAAAGCAATGTCTTTCATGGGGCATTCTAAATGTCATTGTTCAATATATGTAGACTCTCATTATTCTTCATACCAGTTGGTCCAGACCTGCATTCCTCTCTTGGAGAACTGCTTCCTTCAGTCTGTCCATCCTAAATACTTGCTGGTGCGTTTGTTCTCATGTCTTTCTCCTATTCATTCACCTCTTATAATTACCTGCTTTTTACATATGGTGTTTTTTCATACTGTAGGTCATGATCCATTACTGGGTCAAGAAATCAATTTAATGATAAGTAAGGATGAAACTTAAAAATAAAAGAAGAAGGGCACCTGGGTGGCTCACTTAAGCTAAGCATCCAACTCTTGATTTGGGCTCAGGGCATGATCTCAAGGTCATGAGATGGAGTCCCACATCAGGCTCCATGGTGAGTGTGGAGCCTGCTTAAGATTATCTGTCTCCCTTCGCCTCTGCCTCTCATGCCCTGCTCTTGCTGTCTGTCAAAACATCAATTAATTAATTAAAAATTAAAAGAAGACAGAATGGAGTGGAATTACAATTACAGTGGAATGGAATGGAATAGACCAGACACTATCGGAACACATCACATATCCTAAGGGTAAAGATTATCGTTGAAACGTCTTACTACAGTTAGTGAGTACATGTGTGCATGTGTGGGTGTATGCTGAACTGTAATGTAAAATATATGTTCTTACTAGGTGATAATCAAAAGCATCTGAGAAGCACTAGACAGGATGATACCCAACTTTTAGAGCTCTACTATCCATGTGGCAATTTGTCTTGGATACTCTATGCTCATGGCCCACTGACTAGGAAGAGAACATCAAACATGCTGCCTCTCTTTTATTTTTAAAGTGGAATAAGCAGTTTAGTATGATAGAAACCAGAATATAATGAGACTATGATTGTATAAGTTGGTGATTTTATCACCTGCATTTACTGGTTCATTAATGGAAATGTATATAATTTAGAGTTCAAATGTTAATTGTACCATATCATGGCCCTTCCTACTCCATCCCCACAGAAAATTAATATAATCATTGCTGAATATATTATGCACCAAGAATACCACACGAATAGCAGTTTAAAAATTTCAGTGACCTGGAATTTCTTTGTAATTTTAGAATAATGATTTTACATTTGTTGGATGAAAATATTTATCTCCAGAGATGCATTTTCTTGTTTTTAAGATTTTATTTATTTGAGAGAGAGAGAGAGAGAGCACGTACAGGCAAGGGGAGGGGCAGAAGGAGAAGGATAAGCAGAATTCTTGCTGAGAGGGGGCCTGACATGGGGCTAGATTCTCGGACCCTGAGATCATGACCTGAGGCTGAAGTCAAATGCTTAACTAAGTGAGCCATCCAGGAACCCTGAGATGCATTTTCAAAGGAAAACACTTCCAACATAAATCCACATCCACCTTGTAAATAAACCAGGAACACATGATACAAAGAATGTAAATAGGGCATCTGGTATAAAAATATACCCCTCCTCCCACCCCCCACCAGAGAAACCAAGGAGTCTCTGTTGTACATTTAGATAGCTACTCAAGCAAGAGGAGAGTAGTCTTTGGGGAAGAATGAGAAGAAAGAGGATCAAATATATTAAAATTAAAATGTCTATCCCTTCCCAGATCATAATAGTTTTAGTTTCAAATATCCTCATTGTCTTTCTTTTTCTGTAATTTCAGAGAAATCAGGGTAACTTTGAGTGATGTTCATAACACTAAGAATTTTCTCTAATCAGGCCCTTAACTAAAAATCTGTAACTGCCATAACTAGTAAGAGAGAACTCGACAGCAAAATACTTCTTGAAGTATTTTGAAGTATTTTTTTCCCTTTGAAGATATTCCCCTTTGAGGAAAAACTGCCCTCAAAAAAACCAAAAGTGAATTTTAATGCATATCCATCATCTTTAAAAGCTGAGTTTACAAATCAAGCATTGTGAACAATTTATAAGCATGTTCATTATAAGATTGTACAGCAGATTTCCTCTCCCTTAAACAGACTCTTCCCCTCCCGCCCCCTCGAAAGGTTTATTTATTTATTTTAGAGAGAAAGAGAGAGCACGCGTGAACAGGGGTAGGGGCAGAGGGAGAAGCAGGCCCTCTGCCGAGCAGGGTGCCCGAACTGGGACTCCAGGATCATGACCTGAACCGAAAACAAACGCTTAACCGACTGAGCCACCCAGGCGCCCCTAAACAGACTCTTCATTATAGAGAACAAATTGCTGCTTACCAGAGGGGAGGTGGGTAGGGGCTAAATAGGTGATGGGGATCAAGGAGGGCACTTGTTGTGATGAGCACCAGGTGATGTATGAAAGTGTCGAATCTCTATACTGTACACCTGTAACTAATATAACGCTGTATGTTAACTAGTTGGAATTTATTTATTTATTTATTTATTTATTTATTTATTTATTTATTTATTTCAAAGATTCTATTTATTTGAGAGAAAGAGTAAGAGACAGCATGAGAGAGAGAGAGAGAGAGAGAGAGAGAGAGAGAGAGAGAGAGAGAGAGAGAGCACAAGCAGGGGTAGGGATAGAGGGAGAAGCAGACTCTCTGCCAAGCAGGGAGCCCAATACAAGACTTGATCCCAGGACCCTGGGATGATGATCTGAGCTGAAGATGCTTAACCGACTGAGCCATCCGGCACCCTAACTAACTGGAATTTAAATAAAAACTTTATTTATTTATTTATTTATTTATTTATTTATTTATTTATTTGGCACAGAGAGAGATCACAAGTAGGCAAAGAGGCAGGCAGAGAGAGAGGAGGAAGCAGGCTCCCTGCCGAGCAGAAAGCCCGATGCGGGCCTTGATCCCAGGACCCTGAGATCATGACCTGAGCCAAAAGCAGAGGCGTTAACCCACTGAGCCACCCAGGCGCCCTTAAATAAAAACTTAAAAAAAAAAAGAACTGTATAGCAGATTTAAGGGCCAAGGATTTTAGAATTTGAGAAATCTGAAGTTAAAAAGTCTGAGTTCAAATGGCAACACAGTTATTTTTCAGTTTCATGACTTTGGGAAATTACTTAGGCTTTCTGTGCCTCAGTCTCCTCGTGCATAAAATTAGGACAACAATATTGACTTTATAAATAAAGAAGTGATGCTTAAATAAGACAGTATATATATATAACAGCGCTGTGTGAGGACCTGGCATACAATAAATGCTCAATAACTGGTCGCTATTGAGTGTAAAAAACAGTCATAATCAAGTCTTAGGAACTAGCTACTTGGCACAATGCCAGGA
Source organism: Ailurus styani (assembly GCA_002007465.1). Lineage (NCBI taxonomy): Eukaryota > Metazoa > Chordata > Mammalia > Carnivora > Ailuridae > Ailurus > Ailurus styani. The sequence continues at coordinate 5,015,298 of LNAC01000011.1, read as the reverse complement.
TTATATACTTGGCCTTCCACAGAATAACTTATATTTGGGAAAACATCTTAACATTAGCATTCAAAATTATGATGAGTTATTTTAATGCAATTGTAGTATGGATTTATGTTGGAAGGATAAATGTTCTTAACTGAAATACCAAACAAAGCCCATTTTAAAAGTGATTTCATTTTACCCATTCTTTCTAAGTTCTGAGCAGGGGAGAAGTGAAGAAGAAATAGAATGAGTAGATGATTTGATTTCACGAACTGGAGAGAAACTGAGATGGTTCTCTCAAGACACAGAGGGCTTCCCTACACAGAGAATCAGCACTAGTTCACTCACTGAATGAAGGCTCCATATAAATATTTCATTGCAAGATTATTTTTGTAGAGTTGAATTTCAATTCCTTTCCTGTCTTTGTCCATTTCAAACACAAAATAGGTCTCACCATCTTCCTATCACCAGGGTCTTGATGGTGCCTGGGAGATAACTGGCACTCACTGGAGTCACAATGAATGATATGGGCACATGATATACACAAACAATCACACAAGGATTTACTGCTCAGCAATCTGCCTACCCCTGCTTAGTCTGGGAAGCTGGAAGGTAAATCACTGCTCTCATTTTTATTTTCTTTTCCCTCATTATCAGTTATACTTTCATGAAAATAAAGTTAAGTGAGTGTATTTTTCCTCCTAGGGCATTGAGATCTTGGGCCTAAAATGTCTGTTTCTCTTTTAAAACAAACAAACAAAAAATCAACCTTGAAAGATGTAATCAAGCTTTAAATTTTGTTTAATTCATAAAGAGATGCTCTTGTCAACCTGAATTATACTACATATTTACCCCAGATTATTTGAGTCATCGAGAATGTACATGCCACAATAGAATCTGCCCTTAAGAAACTAAAAATCCAAAACGATATATGAACACTAAGAGAATTTAGTAAAATGACAAGGCAGAGTATAATTAAGTGAAATTTGGATAATTTAGACAGTAAATTGCTTGGATTAATAATAAATACCATATATTGACCTAAATACCTACCATTATTACTGATCTTCAAAATTAGCAGGCCTTCACCCCGATTTAGAGAGAGCAAGGCTCCAAACTTGGAGACTGTGCCTTGCTCCAGGTCCCACAACCAGTGAGGGGCAAATGCTAGGTTCAATCCTCCATCTGACAGCTTTTGAAAATTGATTTGTTTCCCCTACACTCACTGCTGAAATAACAAGTGGGAAGAAACAAACTGAAGAAGAAGGAGGAGAAGAGAGGGAGAGAGGGAAGGAAGGGAAGAAGGAAGGATGGGAGAGAGGGACAGAGGGAGGGAGGGAGGGAGGAAGGAAGGAAGGAAGGAGGGAAGGGACGGAGGGAGGAAAGGGAAAAAAAAAGATAGTAAGAGAGAAATAGGAATTTGAAGGAAAGATAAAAGAATAAATTGAAAGGATTGGCACTTTCATAGAAGAGCAAGATATATGACCTTCTCCAAGCAAGCCTGACCATTTCCTATGATTGACTGAGTTTCATTTTATTTCGTTTTTAAGAAGAAAACAAACGAGGCTGGAGAAGGCAAGTGGCCAAGGGCAGAAACAGCCATTGAACAGAAGCTTAACATAGTAAATCCTTACACTTAGCACAGAACTTGGCAAATATAAATATTTAATAAATATTAAGTAATAAGTAAATATAATAAATACTTAATAAATATTCCTGGAATATACGACAGCAAGAGCAAGTATGCATTGAATACTCACTATGTACCAGCCCTGGCTAAGTATTCTGCATGATTAACTGACATGTTCCTCATGACAAAGCTATAAGTTGAGTACTATACTTATCTCCATTTTCCATGAGAAATGAGGAAACTGATGTTCAGAAAGCATATGTTACACGCCCATGTCCCAAATCAATGGAGAACATGACCCAGGAACTCAAGGTTCACATCCCCAGTCACTACTCACCAGGCCTCACTGAATGAATGGAATAATCGGAACCTTCTCAGTTTATGCCAATTACTCAAAAAACAAATTTGTGGCTTTAAAAAATGTATTACCAAACATACATTGTTTTTACCATGTATACAACTGAAATGAGGTGGAAACAAAGGGAAGGAATTACAATGTATTTCATCGTATCAAGAAAGTGACAACCATTGACCCTGGCAGATCGAAGGCTTCCTCTTTGCTCTTTAAACAGCATGCCATGAGGATGTCAGGAAAAAATGGAAAATATGCTTGAAAATTCATCAGTTCACATATATTCCAGGAAGCATTTGCCATAAAAACAACTGTGCTTGAATANCGCATCGGGCTCTCTGCTCAGCAGGNTCATCGTATCAAGAAAGTGACAACCATTGACCCTGGCAGATCGAAGGCTTCCTCTTTGCTCTTTAAACAGCATGCCATGAGGATGTCAGGAAAAAATGGAAAATATGCTTGAAAATTCATCAGTTCACATATATTCCAGGAAGCATTTGCCATAAAAACAACTGTGCTTGAATATATAGTAAAAGTATTAGTGTATAAAGTCCATTATTCCAGAAATCTTAAAAGGAACTTCCAAGAAGCTTAATTTTTTGACTGTTATTTTTATGAAATGAGAGTGTTGAAGGGAAAGCAAAACTGAGATAATGGAATAGGGACACATAAGAAAGAAATACCGGTAATGAATGTCAGTTTGAAACATTGCGATGGACCATGATGATGATTAAAACGAATGATTGCCAATGAATCCTCATTGATGGAAAGAACATTTAACTTAAGAGGGTCTCCAGCCTTTAGTGAAGAAGATAAACTGATTTTTAATTTATGAATAATAATATCATTGATTAAAGATTATGCACATTTTTGACATGGTACTAAGCATTCATGCACACTGTGTCAGTTAATTTTCTTAGCCATGAGACAAGTACCAATGTCTGTCGTGTATAAACCAACACAAAGAAACTGAGAATTAGACTTATTCTAGAAAGATCCTATAGTTTTCAATAGTTCATCTAACCCAACTGAATGTTTGTATAACCAATACCCAAACACATCCAAGTATGGAAGAAATTACCACTCTGTGCATCAGCTACATTCCATTTTTTCTTGAGAGTTTGACTACTGAAACGTCATTTTTGTATTCTCTTAAAATCTAGCTTCCTGGGCGCCTGGGTGGCTCAGTGGGTTAAAGCCGCTGCCTTCGGCTCAGGTCATGATCCCAGAGTCCTGGGATCGAGGCCCACATCGGGCTCTCTGCTCAGCGGGGAGCCTGCTTCCTCCTCTCTCCTCTCTCTCTGCCTGCCTCTCTGCCTACTTGTAATCTCTCTCTGTGTCAAATGAATAAATAAAATCTTTAAAAAAAAAAAAAAAATCTAGCTTCCTGTTACTTCTATCCATTGATCTTAGTTGTACCTTTTGAGGTCCAATTGTGCAAGATAAACAACTGTTCCTTATGATACCCCTTAAATATTTAAAAATATCCACCATATGTTGGCTTGTTCTTTTCCATTAATATGACCCAAAATGGAGTGCCTGGGTGGCTCAGTCAGTTGGGCAGCTGACTCTTGATTTCAGTTCAGATATGATCTTAAGAGTGATCTTCCGGTCATGGGATCAAGGTCCATGCCAGTGTGGAACCTGCTCTGCATTCTCTCTTCCCCTCTACCCCTCACACCTCCTCCCTCTCTCCCTCTCACTCTAAAACACATAAATAAATAATAAAGTCAAGCAACCAAAATTACTATCAACATTAGTTCATTATTCATTTTCAGATGTGAAAAAAAAGTAAAATAAATTTTATGTAGATAATTGCTGGTCCTCTGCCAATGAAATAAAAATTGTTTATTGAGCATCTATTTATTTTAAGGGAAACTGGAACCCTCTCTATATATTGAACTTCCAAGTTCTTGTATTTGACCACATATGTACCTACCATGCTATGGGTGGCAGCCAATTGCTCCATCAAAGGCTGTTACAGTGAGATAAAGTCTTAAAGGACAGTTTATTCTCAATAACTTGTCCCTGATGTACCCTCCTCCCCTCATCAAAGCAATCCTCAAACCAAAGAGGAAAGAGGAAAGATTTTGATGCTGATGAGGGATTGGAGTTTTTTACTTCCTTCTTCTCTAATATTCCATCCATGGTATATAACAGCATCCCAGATGGGGCAAGATTAGAACCCTAAGTATCCCAAGTCCTATGTCAGACACTGTATTACCTAACTTTCAAATATCGCAGGCAGAATACTTCTACCTTCCACATCTTTATGCAGAGAGCTATGACCCTAAACCCAGACAAAGGGCCTCCTGACCTTAGCAGAGGTATATTAAAACATGTAGCTAGCTAGTGGTGAGAAAAATAATAAAAACACATTATGAAATAAAGGGCATTGAAATACATCTTGTCTTTAGGAAATATTGCCAGATACCTAGCCAAGAATGAGGTTTTCTGTTCATGGGAATATTCCTACTTTTTGTTTGTATCTTTGAGTATTTGTAATTAGTAATACATCCTATAAACCAGGATTCAGTAACCATTATTTGGAATATTCCCCAACATTTGAAATTCAGAAGCATGGCCGACTTAGCAGAACTAACCACTTCTTCATTCTCTCAAAAGCTTTTGAACATCTCCTATTATGAGCCTGGTGCCAGGAAAAGCATTGAGAGAAAAAGTAAAAGATGGTCTCCAGGGGCGCCTGGGTGGCTCAGTCAGTTAAGCATCTGCCTTTGGCTCAGGTCATAATCCCAGGGTCTTGGGATGGAGCCCCTCATTGGGCTCCCTGCTCAGCAAAGAGCCTGATTCTTCCTCTCCCTCTCCCGCTCCCCATGCTTGTTCTCTCTCTGCCAAATAAATAAAATCTTTAAAAAAAAGAAAAGAAAAGAAAAGAAAAAAAAGATGGTCTCCAATAGAACAAATGTGCAGAGAAGATATATATACACATAGTATATACACATTCATGGTTGGGAGGAAAGGGCAGTTAGGCAAGGATTTCAAAGATGGTAATGGCTAAGCTGAATCTTAAAGGACAAAAAAGCATATGAGGCATAGTCTAGACCACAATCTAATTAAGGAAACAAGGAATAAAATATTAATGAAGAGGGTTGAGTTAGATAAGCAGATTGTAAATACTGTAAGCAAGAGAGATAAGTAATAAGAGACTACATGTAAAATGTAGCCCTCTATATGGGTTTTGAACTAAGCATGAGGTTTAAATAATTAGAGGACAGAGGCAGAAAGTTCCCTCTTTCTCCCATAATTCCCAGTTATCCCCTCTTGTAATATTCTTAACAAGTAAATAATCACTTATTAAATATCTCTATCTCCTTCTAAGCTCTAAGTTACATGAGGGTCAAATACGTTTGGGGTCAAATACATAAAGTCAAATACATTTTGCTCCCCTTTGTATTGCTGCCAGTATTAACACAGTACTTGTCAAGGAGTGTGTGTCTAGTAAATTTTGTTAAATAGTTGAAGGATTGAATTAATGAACTGATTTGTTCAAGATGCTAAAAAATGTAAGACATACCCATGTTAATCGATAATACCATAGAGATTAAAAATAAAACTTGGGGGAACAGCAAGAATTAGAAAATGTTTAATCAGAAGATGTGAGCAGAGGACTGTTTGCAAATCAGGCAGAATTTAGACCTGATATGGTTGAGACTTTTTGAGTGTGAATGTGATGGGATGAAAAAGGTAAATTAAGAGTTGAGTCAGGTCCTGTATGCCAAATGAATTAAAGAAGGAGTCACTAAGAGTCAGGTAAAGAGCTAGCTAGCTGCTTTCTCACTACTAGTTGGAAAGGGAGGAAGCCCTATTCTAATGTGTTTTCCCTGAGGGGCGGGCAGGGAGCAAAAGAATGGCTAATCAAGAAAACAATTGCTTGTGAATAGGGTAGCTTGAACTTGATTTGGTAAGCAGATCTAGCTACATAATATGCTAGGCTCATAGAAAAATTAAATTGCAAGGTACCTTGTTTCAAAAATATTAATAATTTCAAGACAGTAACAGCAGAGCATTAAAAGAAGTATCAGTGCTAATCCTGGGGACGGGCTACACACCCTTGAAGCTGGCCCAACAGGTAAACATTCCATATTAAGGAAGGAAGGGAAAAAGCAGGAATGAAGGGAAGGATGAAGAAAAAACAAAGGTTTAGAGATTTTATTTGACCATAAACTCAAAATGCAAAACAGATACACAACATTTTATTTTATTTTTTATTAATTTATTTGAGAGAGAGCAATAGAAAGAGTGGGGGTGGAGGGGCCAGAGGGAGAAGCAGACTCCCCTGCTGAGCAGGGAGCCTGAGGCAGGGCTTGATCCCAACACCCTGGAATCAGGAACACAGCCAGAGGGCAGACACTCAATTGACTGAGCCACCCAGGCGCCCCATTAAAATAACCTTAAATTATGTGATCTGGCATACTTTCCTAGTTCCACTAATATGTAATTCCAATAGGTTATTGCTGTCTTTGATGCACACTGGATGTTATTAAGTTTTTGTCTTGTAGAGAAAACAACTACACAAGTTTGGACTAGTGTATCAGTAAGGCTACCCTTAGAAAACTGGCCCCCATCCTCACCTCAAAATCAGGTAGCAACATTTTATGCTACATAAATAGCAACAGTATCCAATACATATCTTACTATCCCATTAAATACTGCTCAACCCACAACAACTTTGGTCTGTATTTATAAGCATTCTACTTAATTTTTTTTTTTTTTANCTAGTGTATCAGTAAGGCTACCCTTAGAAAACTGGCCCCCATCCTCACCTCAAAATCAGGTAGCAACATTTTATGCTACATAAATAGCAACAGTATCCAATACATATCTTACTATCCCATTAAATACTGCTCAACCCACAACAACTTTGGTCTGTATTTATAAGCATTCTACTTAATTTTTTTTAAAAGATTTTGTTTATTTATTTGAGAGAAAGGGAAAGAGATAGGGAGAGAGAGCACAAGCAGTGGGGTGGGGAGAGGGAGAAGCAGACTCCCCACTGAGCAGGGAGCTGGACGTAGGGCTTGATCCCAGGACCCTGGGATCAGGAGCTGAGCTGAAGGCAGATGCTTAACTGACTGAGCCACCCAGGTGCCCCAAGAATTCTACTTTAAAGCACATTGACTTGACTTTTAATTTCTCACATTATTCTTGTTGGTTCTCCGTAGACCCAAGACAGAGAATGACTGACTGATCGATTGATTGACTGGAGTTTTAAAAGGCCCACAAAGCTTGTTAAGGCTGATAATCACTGTTAGGCAAAAAGAAGAACTTTCAGTATTTTGGCTTCTTTTGAATGGAGTTCTCAATAATTCTGTTCAAGGTTTGTATCCTAGGAATTCCTGAATCCAATCTCATCCCTGAGTTCATCCTCATTATAAGGTACATGCATATAACAAAGCTGTGTCTTCAATCTTTTATCTCATTGAAAAAGGTATAATTCTAATTATTCTAGCAAAGCCAACATGCAGGCCAAATTAATACTTCTGTTTAGGGATTTAGCAAGAAAGAAATTAATGAAAGAGATGGTTAATGCATAAGAGGGATTTTTTGCTGTTTGGGATGGGGAGGGAAGAAATAACGATTCACGGTCAGGAAGCCATTTAGTTTCTCTTCAAAGAGACAATCTGGTTGTTATATGAGATAGCAACTGAAATAAGACAAATAGGAAGGAAAACCACACGAATTTATTGATATCACCGTATATAATCGTCTAAGAGTTCTGAGCAGTAATATCCAATCACTCTCCAAATCCTTGTAACCTCCTCTAAAATGTTGCATTACGTATGTTCATCTTGCAATTTAAGTATTTGTTCCTCTTTTTAGAAAGTGAAGGGAAAAAAGAACAAAAAAATAAAAATAAAACAAACACCCCCCCCAACCCTGCTACTCCCTAAGTAATGAGGCAAGGAATGGAATGTTTGTATGAACACATCGAAACTATAAAACCCAGAAAGGAATCTTTGACTTAAGTGCCACTACAGGGCTAACTGTCCATGCTGGTTATCTTTACCTTAACACTGCAGGAACTAAAAATGTAATGCATTTACTTACCTATCAAAAGGCAGAGAGTGGGAGCCTCCAGTGGTGTTATGGTCTGGGCACTGGGCTCATGTGCTGACAACCTGTCTGCGGCCTGTGTCTTTCTCAACCTTAATGAGGATTCTCGATTCAGAACTGCTGCCTGAACTGCTCTGGCCGCTGTGGTCTCCGGAGCTGGGGCAAACATGGCGACCCTCTTGCTCATGAAATGATCCAGTACGTTCCCCTGCTGCTTCCTATTAGCATGGTAGCTTTTACAGCCGTCTCCAGGCCAGTTCAGATTTCCCACCGTCCCCAGTGCCCCACATCACACTTGAGCCAGCTGGTATGAGTTTCCAAACCTTGCTTCAGAGCACATTTTCTTGACACATCCAGACAGACGCATGCCCTTAAGTGGAGCTCTGCCAAGACCTGAGACAGGGCAATTTGTCTAATTCTCGTAGTCATGGAGGCTTTGAAAATTCTTGTTCCTAGCAGCATTAATGCTATGTCAACAACAACAACAAAAAAAGTTAGAAAGCAAGGAATTGTCATAGAGCATGTCATTACTGAGGCGGTTCTTCCCCATGGAAGAATCTTTGCTTCTACTGGGGTCAAAGCAAAATAGGGAGCATTTGTGTTCAAAGGAGCTTTGAAAAATTCTATCACTGAACAGTTGGCTTACTTAGTTGATCTCAGGGTCTATGTGTGTGCTCTGCCTGAGGATGGAAAATGAGGTTGGTGGAGTAGCTGAAGGAGAGACGACTCAAGTGACTTGAAAGCTACGATACCAAGTTTCTTGCAGTCTAAAGTAACTCAACAGGAACGACGTGAAAAACAACAAAGGCAGTTGGTATTTATTCTGTGAAGGAAGCTGTGTTCTGTGTTTTGTATGTGCTGCCTCACAAAATTCTGGGTTACACCACATGGGGAGGTTACAATACTATTTAAAAGATGCGGAAATAATTCATTTTTATAAAACAAACTATCAGTCAAGGGTGCAAGAGAATTCAATGCACAGCAACAAAAAAACAAACAAAAAGGATAGCATCATAGTTATGAGCAAAGGCTTTGGGTTGGAAAACATAGGATTAATTCATGACCTTGAGCAAGATTTAACCTTTATGTAAACAACAATAGTATCAACCTGCAAGATTGATTGGTAGACTGTTTAAGATGCAAAATGCTTAGGGCAATATTTGGCAGAGACAAAGGCATTGGTAAATGGAAGGCAGCATTAGAAACTCTCATAGTAAGGATAGGAGAATGCAGGAGGAGAAAGAGAGAGAGTAAAATTCAATCAATCAATCAATCAGAATAGAACAAAATATGAGTGAATATTTAACTTGATCTCAGAGGGAAGGAAAAGTGCTGCCTAAGCTTAAAATTAATGTAAGAAATCACAGGAGACTTAAAAAAATCCATAAAAGTGCCCACGTAAAAATTTAAAATTTCTGCACATAGGAATCATAAACAGAATTAAAAGGCAAGCCAATTACAATTATCTGTACCAATTATTTGGAGAAGAGGAAAGAAGAGTAATCAGAACCTTTGAGTATACCATTTTTCCTCCCGTGGTGATTCACATTTAGTTGGAAATTCAGACCACATTAACATAAAATAGTTTATAATTATAGAATATCATAAATATGCAAATATTAGAAGGAATTAAGAGACGGAAGTCTGACCGGATATTGGTAAAGAAACAAACTATACCAAATGGGACCAATGCTAGGTGGCTTCCTGGAGACGACTGTATCACAATGGCATCCAAAATGCAAGGACCCTTGTAGGATCCTCCCCCTGAACCATGTGTATTGCACAAAATTCCTGTCTGTCCTCCCCGACTGCTCTTTATGAGGTTACAGTAAAGTCTGTCATTTGGAGTCTTCTTCCCCCTCTCTTCTATTCAGAGGTTGGTTGGCCACTTTACAAATATTATGAAAGACTTCCCTATATTTTATGAAGACTTGGGCTTGACAATGAATAAGGTCACAGACGTACAACTACATATGGTGTCTTCTTAGCTCACTTAGAAATGCGTCACAACACAAATGCACAATTCCAGTGTCTCTAGGGCAAGACAATAGTTATAACAAGAGGATTGCTTTCAGTGATACGCTTTAAAAATCCTTCCATGCATTTTGCCTGCACTACGTTTGGGGCGCTTTCTTTTTTTAAGATTTTATTTATTTGTCAGAGCACAAGAAGGGGGAGTGGCAGGCAGAACAGGCAGAAGGAGAAGCAGGCTCCTCGCTAAGCAAGGAGCCCCATGTGGGACTTGATCCCAGGACCCCAGGATCATGACCTGAGCCGAAGGCAGACACCCAACCAACTAAACCACCCCAGTGTCCCTACATTTTGGGCTTTTTAAAAATTAAGTTTCTACATTTACAGTCTGATCTCCCTGACAGCTCCTCATAAATGGTAAATAATTTATACTCTTCTGATTCCTTAGATCTTCACTACTTTCCCATCCTGATTTTGGTTTTGCACCCCAGTTCTGACTTATGAAGCAAGCTCATTTTTGGACAGGTTTACTATTCTAAGAATATACATGTATTGTTCAATGCCTCAGCTTAATTAAGAGAAGTTTGTTCCTAATAACATGCATACTTAAGCATTCTATAGACGGTGAGCTATAAATCTTTCCTGTCATCATACCTCTCAGTGTATACTACAAGTACAGTTTCAGGCTAAGAATTCACTAGCTCATGAACCTGCCATGTGGCTGATGGTTTCCTTGGGATCAGCCAGAGAGTAGTAAGACATCATCTTGATCTTGACCTGAAGCATTAAGCATAATTGTAAGAAGTTGCCTATAATATAACGATTACACTGATAACCTTGAAAAATCAATTGGTAAAAACAAGAGTAAATGTTTAAAAATGTGGACTAGAGCTACAGAGAGGGTACCTATAGATTAGTGGAGCTCAAGGCTGGATTCTGCTAGCATCCCTTGGGGGACTTTTAAAATAATACCGATGTCCCAGATGCATACCAATTCTAATGGCATCTAATGCTGAGGATCACTAACCTGACAGATGAAAGGAAAAGAGCCAATCTGCTCCAGCTCCTTAACGCTCTGACTTAATTACCACTCATCAATGGCTTTAGCATGAACTATATGGCAAGAGCCAGGAGATGCTCTGGCTGAAAAGAAGTTGCAAGAGACACTGCGAATTCACTTCCTTGTAAACTGTGGAATCCTGGGTCCCAATCAACATACTGGCAAAATCATTTTGCACAATATCACCACGATCACAATGTCAACACTTCATTCCCTACTTAGGTATCCAATACACCTGGCACACTTTTTACTGTTAAGAAAGAAGCAGCTCACTCTTCTGTTTCCATCAACTCACCTGGAAATAGAATATGGAATCTCTGGGGAACTCAGGTGGGGGCACTGGATGAGCTCTGGGGAAGATGAAAAAGGTGCTTCTTGGCTTCCTTCTTCCTCAGAGTCACAACAAACGCTCTCATCTAAAAGTTCTTTCCCTACTCCCAGTTTCTCCTTGGAGTATCTCATCACTGGAGCCTCACTGACTCAGAATAATTCGATATGTCCTGTTCCGTAATGAGCTGGCTGCTACCATGATAACCACTGCATAAATACCTAATGAGATGAGAACTGTCTGTCTCCTGGATCCCCAGCCAGGCTTGTTGCCTCTTAGCCAGGAGGATATCCTGAAGGAAACTGCCCAGACAGAGTGCCTTCTGCAATAGTTCATGTTAATAACATTTTAAACGAAGGACATTTTTTTCATAGTCTCAGGAACTACAGCCTTACCAAGACTGCTTGCTTTTGTCTAGTATTCTCCTTATGAGACACTCATTAGCTTTCTCCTTTAGGGCTTATCACTTTTTGGGTGGGGGCTTATCACTTTTAAAGCCACCTCACCAACTGCACAACTGGAATAAAACCAAAGCCTAAATGCAGAAAAATATCCCTGTAAGAAAGCAGAAAGTTGAATCCACTCTTTCTGGTCAGGAGCTCCACACACAATACTTTTTCTATTCAGTGCAGCAATGATCAGATTTTGGCTAAGACGTTGGTTCTTTTCTAAAATAGAGAAAAGCTGAAATGTGGTATTTCACATGTGCTTTACTAGATGTCTTTAGCTGCACACCATAGAAAGAGGCTGGCTACCTTAAATGCAAAAGATATTGACTGGCGGGATCTGTAGAGTACACAGGTTTGATGTGAACACCAGCTTCTAAACGAAAGATAAGAATCAAGGCAGTAATGGAAATCCTAGTATCATAAACCACTTAAGAAACTTGTCGGAATGCCACAGTTGGAATAAATGAGCTCCAAATATTTACTCCCTCCCTTCTTGGTGGCAAGTTGACTACAGCAGCTCTGAGATACCGTGATTTATAGTAAATACACAGATTGAGTCTTAGAGTTCTTCCAGGCCCAGAGCTCCTAAAAACCTTGGAATCTCCTGTGATAAGAGCAATAAAAGTATCTTTTGTGATGTTAGCGGTTTTTGAAAAGTTCTCAGGAACTGAAGGTTGGGGGCTGGTTGTTAGGGGAACCAACCAAGGGATTAGAGGGCTAGAACTTTCAGTCGCCACCTCATCCAGGGAGGGGAGAGGGGCTGGAGGTTGAATCAACCACCAGTGGCCAAAGATTCAGAAGCCTACGTAATGAAGCCTCCATACAAACCCCAGGACAGGGTTCGGAGGGCTTCAAGGGTGGTGAACACACGATCTGAGATACAGAAGTGTGCGTGGAAAGGGCCAGAAGCTCCACACCCCTTCCCCGTATCTTGCCCTGGGCATCTCTTCCATCGGGCTGTTCCTGAGTTACATCCTTTCACAATGAAACTGGTGAACTTGTAAATAACATGTTTCTCTGAGTTGGGTGAGCCACTCCAGCAGATTAATTGAACCTGAGGAAGGGATGATTGGAATTTCTGGTTTACAGCTAGAAGGTAGAAGTGAAGGGGAGACCCTGGACCAGTGATTGGCATCTGAAGGGGGAAAGAGATCTGATGCCATCCCCAGGCAAAGAGGGTGAGAATTGAGTTGAACTGTAGGACTGAAGAGGAAAATGACCCAGAGCAGGCCCAGGCCAGGAGGCCCCAGAAGGTGGAAAGTTACTGACAATAAGCTGGAGAAAACCAGAAGGCCTACTGGGATCAAGAGATAACCAGCCGCTTCTGCTCCTGTAAACAGGCTTCCCGCCACAGGCTCCCGCCCTGCTGTTCCGGCCTAAAGCAGCCCCACTCACCTGGTTTATGCCCACCCACCAGCAGCCAGTGTAGCCCTTGGAACCTGACTGCCTGCAGTCCCCTATGAAAGCCCTACAGCCCACTGCCCGGGGCCCAGAACTTCGAGCACGAGCTCATCAGAGTCTGCTGGCATAAAATAAGTCCAAGTTCTCCTACTTCTCCGAGTGTCACTTGGTCTCTCACCAGTCGGATTATTTTCCACAACAGGACACCCAGCTGGTGTCCAGAGAATGGTTGGTAGTGTGGAGGAAACCCCCCTCCGCACATCAGAAAGTGAGTCTCAGGACACCAAAATAACCCCTAACTTTACATCAGCTTAAGTTCAGCAGGAAAGAAAACTTGTTGATTTCTGACAGTAACAAGGTAAATTTCAGTCACCAGCTGCCTATCCCTGAAGCAATCATAGGGACCAGACAACTCAATTCTCCAATTGGCCAGACCTCTCTTTTATACTTGCTCCTGGAACAAGGGAAGGAACATAATCAACTCCATTGGAAACTTAGAGTCTGAGAGTTGAGAAGGGATGGTTGGTTCTCCCAAGGAAGTTTTCACAGTACTGTCATAAAAGAAATACAAGGAAGCCAAAGAACGCATTTGGACTGCCCCACAAAAGGTAGTCTCCACAAAGGTTTGGAAGTCGAATACAAAGGTAATGAAAGGCAAATGAGCACACTGAAAGATGTCTGATATCATCATAGTCCATTTGGGAATTACTAATTAAAACAAAAGTGAAACAAACAAACCCAAGTTAGAAAAGTTACCCCAATGAGAATGGCCAAAATCCAAAACACTGACAACGCCAAATACTAGCAAGAATGTGGAGCAACAGGAACTCACATTCATTGCTAACAGGAAGGCAAAGTGGCAGAGCCACTTTAGAAGAGAGTTTGGCAGTTTTTTACAAAATTAAACATACTCTCAACCATACAATCCAGTGAAATGAAAACTGAAGTCTACACAATAAACCTACAGCAGCTTTATTCACAGTTGCCCAAATTTGGAAGCAACTAAGAGGTCCTTCAGTAGGTGAATGAATGAGTAAACTGTGGTACATCCAGACAATGGAATACTAATCAGTGCTAAAAGAAATGAGTTATGCCATGAAAAGACATGAAAGAATCTTAAATGCATATCACTAAGTTCAAGAAGCCAATTAGAAAAGGCTACTAATTGATGCCAACTATATGACATTTTGGAAAAGATAAAATTATGGAGACAGTAAAAAAACCATTGGTTGGTATGAGCTGGGGGTGGGGAAAGGGAAAGGGAAGTATGATTAGTGGAAGGGAGAGAATTTTTTTTTTTTTATTAGAGAGAGAGATAGGAAGGAGAGAGGGAGAGGGCAGAGCCCTCACTGAGCACAGAGCCTGATGTGAGGCTTCATCCCAGGACCCTGAGATCATGACCTGAGCCTAAATCAAGAGTCAGATGCTTAAGTGACTGAGCCATCCAGGTGTTCTGGAATGCAGAGAATTTTTAAGGCAGTGAAAATACTCTGTACAGGGCGCCTGGGTGGCTCAGTGGGTTGAACCCTCTGCTTTCGGCTCAGGTCATGATCTCAGCGTCCTGGGATCAAGGTCCGCATCGGGCTCTCTGCTCAGCAGGGAGCCTGCTTCCTCCTCTCCCTGTCTCTCTGCCCGCCTCTCTGACTACTTGTGATCTCTCTCTCTCTGTGTCAAATAAATAAATAGAAAAAATAAAATAAAAAAAAAGAAAATACTCTGTAAATACCATAATGACAAATACATGTCATTATACTTTTGTCCAAATCCATAGAATGAACAACACCAAGAGTTAACGTTAAACTATGGCCTGTGGATAATTATGATGTGTCTGTGTAGATTCATCAAACGTAACAAATGTACTGCTGGGGTGTGGGATCCTGACAGTGGGGGAGTTTGCACATATGTGGGGGTGGAGGATATAGGGGAACACTTTGAAACTGCCTAATTTTGCTCTGAACCTAAATTTTATCTAAAAATAAAGCTATTTAAAATAATAATAATAATGATAAAGTTCTCAGAAGCCAATACTCCTGACTTCCTTCTTGCCCTTCCCAATAGCACCAAGGTCCCTGAAGAAAGATAATAAGCCAAGGCTATGGAATTATTCTTGGGTTTTAATTCTACCAGTCACATTTTCTTAGCAGCATAAACTTGAGTGAAATGCCTAACCTCCAAAATTTAGGATAAAATGTGATAACTTGTATAGATTATATAGTTAAGCCTCTAGTAATCATAACAAACAAGTAAAGCCATTACGTAGGCTTCTGAATCTTTGGCCACTGGTGGTTGATTCACTTATGATTAGTTAAGTGCTGGAAACTGAAATGAGCACTTTATATATAATAACTTACTCACCAGTCACTTCACCCTATAAGGCAGGTGTTACTTTTCCTCCTATTTAAGAGAGACATAAACTACAGCAGAAAGTGGTTAAGAAGTTATACAAAGTCACATGGCTATAATGAGCATGTAAGCTGAAATATGAACCCAGATAATGGAGATCTGGAAACTTCGTTTTCCCAACATGCTAAACTGCCTTTATGTCCATATTCATACAGAGAAGAGTGTACAAATCCTAATTTCCTTTTATTCCCTCCATTTACTCCATTGGATAATTAGGTGTTTCACCACCTCTGGTAGTTTTTCAAGTTTACGAGTGAGTAAGTGGGGACAAACTAAGGTAGTATTAGGAATTCTAGAGTCCAAATAACTTTATTTTGATTGGATTGAATAGATTTGGTTTTTGAATAGATTTTGAATAGATTTTGGTTTTTGAGTTAGGAGACGTACAACGCAGCCAGCATGTCTGAGATCAATCCTGGGCCAGGATTTCAATTCCTACTTAATTCTTCCTATTTCCACCGTTCTATCCATCTTCTCTTTCAAAAGTAAGTAGGGAAGAGTAAAAATAATGTCTAATTCAGGCTCTTGATATCAGACAATTCTGGTCTTTGAAAGGTAATCCATTTATGGAACAAAAGAGTCAAGTGAAATTGAACAAGAACAGAAAGAGAAATAGCACTTAACATTAATCTGGAAGTGATGAATATTCAGGGAAGGAACTTTAACTTCAATTACAGACAAACACACCACTGCTCCTCTCTTCTGCACAGAGATGCAGTTTATACCACAGATTTACTTCTGTGTCAAGTATATTACATGCTGGTTAACCATATTCATTCTCAGAGTTTTCTGTTCAGGTAAAGTGAATTCATTTTTAAAAAGCCATTAATTATTCGCTAAGGCCCAGAGTTTGTTTTGTTTTGTTTTGTTTGTTTCTCAATTTTCTGACTGCTGCGTACGCCCTCCTTCAACTGCCAAGTTCTCAAAGATAAAGTGCGCCTTCTTCTTTTCTTCCATCTTTCTTTCTCTCACCAACATTTATTGAACACCTACTATGAGCAGTATTTAGGCCTTGTGGGAGATATAAAGATAAGATATGGTTCTTAAAAGATCAGAAATAGAGCTAAACGTAATTAGCATATGGCAGTTCTGTCATGGGAGCAATGACATTGACCAACCTGTAAATTACCCTTTACTACTAGAAGAAGTCTTTTGACTAATTCAGGCCATTATGCTGTGAGCGGAAGTAAACCCTTGCTTTCCAGGCCAAAGAATTTAAATATTGATGCATATTCTCTTTTGTCTGGATGTTCTTGATTGTGCTGTTTCGAAATGGGGAAGGAGTCATCAGCCGGGGTGGACAGGCGAACACGTGGAACTTAGCTCCCCCAATGATCAGGGCTGGATATGGACCAGGAATGTGCATGCAACCTGTGCTGCTTTAAGGAACTGAAGCTTCAGGGTGAATTTGGGGGTGCAGCATGGCCTATTCTATTCTATTCATCATGGGGGTTAGAGAACAGAAGAAATAATAACATTTATGTAGATCTTACTGTGGGCCCAGAACTATTTTAAGCAATTACCATGTATCATCCCATTTTATCCTTATAACAACCCAATGAAATAGGTACTACTATCATTATTCCCACTCAAAAAGATGTATAGATTGAAGCATGAGCAGGTAATAGACTTGCTCACAAATATATAACAAAAATATTAGGCCTGGGAATTAAGTTTTCTGGATCTAAGATTCATGACTTCAATGCAATAAGGAAAAAAAGGTGTGTAATTGTACAATGGAATAGACTGTCTTAATGTTTCAACTGGAATATTTGTGTTACCTCTACGCTCAAAAAATATTATTGAGAACCTACTCTATGCTGGCCACTGGGTTCAGTGATGGTTCTCAATGCCTCCTATGGTGGCCAATAACAGAATCCTTGGAAACCCGTGGGGAATGTGCAGGAGAAGCCCCAGGTGCCACTTGAATCCGCTTCGTAGAGTAACTTGTCCTGGAGCACGAAGAGGTACACCCCACATTGCTGGCTCAGTAGATTCCCCAATATTCAACTCTTGTTAAGACATAACTGATGTGTCCTTTGGCACAACAGACATGTTGCCCCATGATTCAGCTTCCTGATTGTCCAGCTCTTACTCCCAGATCCCTGTGTAACAAGATGGTCTGCACTTCACAGGGTTTCACACGAAGACAGGCTAGTTTGGCCATACTGCAAATTGGTCTATAATCATACTAATCCAATTCATATTTACATTTTGCAATTTTACACCAAAATGCTTCCACTACTTGGATTCATTCTAATGGGCAGATATTCAAATAAGCCATAACTGTCTTTCAAAAGCAACTTCATTCATGCTTCATCTATAAACACATGAAGTCTACTGACTCAATAAATGGTGACAGCTGTTAAAATTCCATTTCTTTCCCTTCCTATTTTGCTTCTTTAGGAGTTGCCCTGCTTTTCCCCGGGATCAAGACTGCCCCGTTTAACTTGAAATGTTGCTAAAGTCAGAGCCATATCACATTACCTGCATGATGTTCTGATATCTTCCCGACTCCATCTACTCTTCTGGGAAGAAAAAAAACTTTTGATTTAAAAAAAGAAAAAAGAAAGAAAACAAAGCTCCTTCACCTGGTGTTGAGCCAGGGAAGACCAAAGCTTTTGTTATCGGTGTTATTTATATCCCTGAATTACTCCGTGAGAAAGATGGGGCCTAATCAAGATGGCCTTCTGCCTGCTTGGAACAAACCACATCTTCCCCTTCAATTAAAGCCTTACTTAAGATATACTAAAGAGGGACAGGAGGTGCCACATATGCACTAGAAGCTGAGAAAGAACCAAGATATTATGAAGAAGATATGGAGTGTGAGTTCCAAGCAGATTTAGGAGTAGGAAAACTGCAGCTGAGGGGATGGAGGGTGGGGAAGGGGCCTGAGGGAGTCTGAGAGGAAAAGAAGTCTCTAATGTGATTTCATCAAGTGAAAGATGATGGGAGTGGGCAGGCCCGGAGAATATAAGGCTAGCCCACCTACAGGATCTCTGATAAAACACTGTTCAAAAATACCTTAGTTCAACTTTCTAGGAAGAGGGACTGCTTCAAAATTAGCACAGGATGAAAGTCAGGCTTCCCTCAGAAAGCTGAGGGGAGAGTCACAAAGCCTGCCATCAAAGGGCACTGTCCCTCAGTCCACAGACTTCATCAAAGTGTAAAAAAAGACTTTTCTTTTCATCGGGCCCTTCATTATCCACACCTCACTCGGGGCCCTGGCCTGGTCTACTGTGTGCACCCACTTAGAGCTTTCTTTTCCTGGCAGACTGGGGGTGACCAAAAATAAAAGGCCAAGGGATTTCTCTCAGAAACAAACAAACAAACAAACAAACAAACAAACAAGACCCTAATGCTCTCCGTACTGCTTCAACAGCAAGACGTCCAGACATCACAGACTTTCATGATATTGTGTCTTTCAGAAGAAATGAGTTAGATCCCTGTAGTTAATATAAAAATAAAGGGAGTTTATTTACAGGAAAACAAACATTTTGCTAACAAGGAAAGAAAAGGAAGACAAGCAAAGGGAAAAGAAAAAAATGCATCTTGATTCAGGACTGTCATAAACAATTATAAACCACTGATGCAGTTAGAAAAGTAAATTATTTCTGTATGTCTGAAACTTTCAAAAGCTATAAAATCACCGCGTAGCGTGTCACTGATTATTTTGGATAAAAGCAATACCTGCCACCATGAAATGAAGGGAGAAAAGGAAGAAGAATGAAATATAATGTTTTATCTATAAGTCATATTCTAGGCACTAGGTTAGAATATGCAAAGATCATGTTAGGTTGATAGCATTATGTCCATTTTAACGCTGAGGAAAACTGAAACTCAGGGGAGATGAATCAGATTGCCCAAAGTATATAGCTGGTATACCTTTCAAGCCCATTTAAGAGTTTTTGAACTCTAAACTCTATGCCAGGCTGTTTATAAAATCATGCTCCCAACACTTGCACTGCAGAGTGCCAGACGGTAAGTATTTGAAGCTCTGCATGTCATACTTCCCTGTGGTAACTACTCAACTCTGCAGTTGTACTGTGAAAACAGCCACAAGCAATATGTTAAGAATTATGATGTGCCCATAACCCTTTCTTTACAAAAGCAGGCAGCAGACCATATATGACCTGTACCAGATGATGGAACAGGATGGTGATGAGGTCACCCACCNAGCTGGTATACCTTTCAAGCCCATTTAAGAGTTTTTGAACTCTAAACTCTATGCCAGGCTGTCTATAAAATCATGCTCCCAACACTTGCACTGCAGAGTGCCAGACGGTAAGAATTTGAAGCTCTGCATGTCATACTTCCCTGTGGTAACTACTCAACTCTGCAGTTGTACTACGAAAACAAACACAAGCAATATGTTAAGAATTATGATGTGCCCGTAAACCTTTATTTACAAAAGCAGGCAGCAGACCCTATATGACCTGTACCAGATGATGGAACAGGATGGTGATGAGGTCACCCACCTCACTAATATGTCATGGGGTCTCTCTAATTCTAAAGCCTTGTTTTTCTTTTATCTCTCTTGTGTAGACAATACCTCCCCACCAAAAGGACAGATCTGAGATTTTTCTTAGTTAAAGTGGGTTAACTGAACAAGTGAAATATTTGCACATCTACCTATCTGCATGCCCTGGTTCTTTCCTATTCATTCACCCATAGGACTCCATAAGTCATCCAGCTCATGGGTTTTTCAGTCTGTCTCCATTTCTTCTCAGTTTCTGAATCCAAGTGCAAACATCCTCCGAACTGATTTTCTATTAAGCAGAGCCACATTATAGCTCCTGGAAGACATATTAGGTCGGTTTATTAGACTTTACTTCAAGGGACTGCAATCTCAGAATACATCAGAGTTTATAAAGTTGATACATTTGATTAACTGCATCATCCTTGAAGCTTTATGACTGGATTATCACTTCACTGTCAATATTCTTCAAATCATGACTTTGGCCTCTTTGTAATACATTTGCCCCTCTTTTTACTCAGCTTGTATATGAGAATAAGGACCCTTTAGAGAATGTGCTGGTACCCCTTACATCCTTCTTTGAATACTCATCCCATCCTCTGTCCACATGTTAAAATAAATAGAACATTTTGAAATTAATACACACTTTTGAAAATTATGTTTGTTTGTACAATCTTTTATTTATCTATACTTTCCTTTCTTAGGGAAAATAATCGAGAGGGGTTTTATGTAGTTTCTATTATAATTATGATTTCTTATTTGCATAGGACTTTACTTCCAGAAATTTTTTTTTTTTTTTTAAGATTTTATTTATTTATTTGACACAGAGAGAGAGAGAGATTACAAGTAGGCAGAGAGGCAGGCAGAGAGACAGGGAGAGGAGGAAGCAGGCTCCCCGCTGAGCAGAGAGCTCGATGCGGGCCTCGATCCCAGGACGCTGAGATCATGACCTGAGCCGAAAGCAGAGGCTTTAACCCACTGAGCCACCCAGGCGCCCCCAAAATTTCTTAATTAGCTCTCCAATCTTACAACTTCCACTGGGGGGAATACAAAGAAGAAGAAGAAAAGAGAAGAAATGATAGTAGCTACCGTGTATACTTAATAGGTGTCACAGACTGTATTTAGCACTATATATTTATTTATTTATTATGCAAACAAAAGCAGAGGGAAACCCAAAAGCAATATACAATCAGAGTGAACAGCTCAGANCTGAGATCATGACCTGAGCCAAAAGCAGAGGCTTTAACCCACTGAGCCACCCAGGTGCCCCAGAAATTTCTTAATTAGCTCTCCAATCTTACAACTTCCACTGGGGGGGAACACAAAGAAGAAGAAGAGAAGAGAAGAAATGATAGTAGCTACCATGTATACTTAATAGGTGTCACAGACTGTATTTAGCACCATATATATATATTTATTTATTATGCAAACAAAAGCAGAGGGAAACCCAAAAGCAATATACAATCAGAGTGAACAGCTCAGATGGCAGAACTGTACATAGGCACAGAGCAAACTTTTCTGACTGCCATCCTCAGTTGTTTCTTCTATAAAATGATACCTAAGGTTTGGATTTTTTTAGTGCAGTTCTGTTTTTTAAGTGTGAATGCATTAACTATTTTGAACAGACTTGCTCTGACCAGGCTGACTGCTATCCTCATTTGCCTTGTTTATAAAATCATGCTCCCAACACTTGCACTGCAGAGTGCCAGATTCAAGGTGAATTGTTCCAGGTGTTAGAAGGCTTGACTTTAAGATACTAGGATTTTGAACTAAACTATAAAAACTAGGGGCAGACTCGAGGAAGGTTCTAGGGAGTACTAAATAACTTACTTGATTACAAAGGAGCTATAAGCCCATTTCCAAAGATGTTGATTAAGTAGATCTCAATAGTACTAAGGATTGTACATCTGTTTTTTGTTTGGTTGTTTGTTTGGTTGGCTGGTTGGTTGTTTTTAGCAGAAATTCCTTGTGATTTGGTTTTAGGTGGTCCTGAGGTCACGTTTTTAAAAATATGGTTCTAAACAGAACTGTCTGAAACTGTCTCTCTCTTTCTCAGTCCTTTTTTTTTTTCCCCTCTTTGCTAACCAGGTCCTCTCATTTAANTGACTTTAAGATACTAGGATTTTGAACTAAACTATAAAAACTAGGGGCAGACTCGAGGAAGGTTCTAGGGAGTACTAAATAACTTACTTGATTACAAAGGAGCTATAAGCCCATTTCCAAAGATGTTGATTAAGTAGATCTCAATAGTACTAAGGATTGTACATCTGTTTTTTGTTTGGTTGTTTGTTTGGTTGGCTGGTTGGTTGTTTTTAGCAGAAATTCCTTGTGATTTGGTTTTAGGTGGTCCTGAGGTCACGTTTTTAAAAATATGGTTCTAAACAGAACTGTCTGAAACTGTCTCTCTCTTTCTCAGTCCTTTTTTTTTTTCCCCTCTTTGCTAACCAGGTCCTCTCATTTAATCCACCAGGAGGGCCTGGCCTGATCCCACTGAGGTACTGCTTTCTCCCTAAAGCAGATAAACAATACAAAGCTTTCAGGCTGAGACAAGGAGTTGACTCCCTTTCAACTTATGACAACCTTTTCTGTTTTGTGCCTAGATCCTTGATCCAGAACAATCTAAGTTTTGAACACTGCTGCCCAAACTTCCTAAATTCTTGACTTTTAAGATACATCCTGTTTTCCAGTTTTGCCTACATTCTTGACCAAGTACTAGAAAAACATCCATGTGGTACATGTCCTTATCATGCTCTTTGTTTCTAAGTGGTTGTGAATTATTCTTCAAAACTGGGTTCCTCAATAGATTTCCTCCATACTACATGCTCTATTCTGTTTCTGTACTCTGTTCAGTACTTGTTTCCATGATTCTTACCACATCCCTAAACACCCTGTATTCCCAGTCACACACTGTGTCTCTTTACTCATCTTCTGCCTAATGGACATTTCCCCTTGGAAATCCCAGAGATCACAAACTCAGCTCATCACCACTTCAGACCTGACCCCTTTTCTTTTTATTTTTTATCTTATTTAATTGTGCCATCAACTCCTCTAATCACTAATGGGAAACAAAAACAACAAAAACTGGATGCCATATTGGATTCTTTGTTTTTCCTTTTGCCAACATCCAATCAATCACCAATCTATATTGTTTATGCATTATTTTAAAGCCATACTTTCCATGTCATGTTTACCATCTGCCCCTTCATTTAAACTCTCAGCATTTCTCACAGGCACTATGTCACTGGATTCTTTCCAGTCTTGCTGGACTCAATCTCCCTCCTCTCAATTCCTGCTCCACAGTGCAGCCTAGATGAGCTTCTATATCCCAAATCTGATCATACTGTGCTCTTTTTCTCTTAAGACACTTTAAGTTTTCATATTGCTAGAAGAATAAACTTCAATATCCATACCATTAAAAAATTAAAACCTACACTCTTCCAACTTATCCAAATTAATCTTATTCCATATATATATCACACACACACACACACACACACACATACATACATATATATATATATATATATATATATATAACAAAAATCCAGGCATCCTGTTTCTGACTTTTACCACTCTGAATCGAACGACCATCATGTGCTTCCGGCCCTCTGCAACACCCTCTCTTTTCTTCTACTCATCTCCCAAATATATTTTCCATCAACCTTCAAAGTGAATTTTTACAATATTATTAGATTATGCCAGTCCTCTGTTTGGTTCTCCAGTGGTTTCACATTGCACCTGGATTAAAGACCATACTCCAGCCCTTGGTCTATAGGCCCTATATCATCTGATTCCTACCTACTCTCTGTCCTCTTCTCTCCATTCTCCCACTGATTCCAATCAGTCCAACCAGACTGACTTTCTTTCTGATCATAAAATGAGCCAAGCTAATTTCTTTTCCTGGGACTCTGCACTTGAAAAACCTATAGCTTTTCCCCCATTGCATATACATGCCTGGTTTCCATTTATTCAGGTCTCAATTGTCACTTCATCACAAGGTGCACCCTGATCACACCGGCAAATGCTGGCTGTCCTCCCTGTCACTGTTACTCTGTGTTACATTATGTTTTTATTTTCTGTATAACTTTTCTTATTCTGCATATCACCCTGAATTAGTTTACTAATATATTTATGCCCCTCACCCACTCAATCATAAGCTTACCAATGCTCAAAGCACCAGATCAAAAAAACATTTGTTCAGTGTCAATGGCTTTGTATAGGTTATTCCTTCTGTTTGAAATATGGTTGCCCAACCTGGTCACTACTAATTGCTAGGCTGTTGACTATACTTCAGACCTGAGTTCAAACAGCTCTTATGCTGGGAAGTCCACTATCACACCAAATACAGTTTATCATATGTAGCTTTGGCTCTAATATATAGAGTCCATGTCTCTATTATGCCATCAAACACTTTCATAATTATTTCTTTGCTTGTCTTCACCCTAACTGGGACTCCCTGGAGTAACCTAACTAGGTTAGGTTATTATATAACCTAATTATATAATATCATATGTTATATAATATATATTATTTCTTTGCTTGTCCTTCACCTAACTAGGACTCTGTGTCTTAATCATCTTAGTATCCTCTGCAAGGAACAATGAATTTTCTGCCATTATCTATACCATAGAATAGACAAGACAGTGTCATAACTGTGACGGTCACAGTGTTATAGTCCTAAAACTAATAAACAAGCTGAACTTAAAAGCCTCTCTCTGTATGTGTTAGTGTTTCTACTTTTAATATATATAAAAGATACACAAGTATGTAAATCATAGATAATCTTCAAGTACAACCCCCTAAAGAAATTATGTATAATTGATCTTATTATACAGAAAATATCTCTTCAATATATTTGATAAGTCACTGCTGAATCTACAATTCATTGTAGCTATATTCATCTTGTTAATTTACAAATTTACATACTTTTCTAAAATGATAGGTTTAGAATGAAGGAAGAGGCAGACTCAATTATAATACTTAGTCCATCCAAAGTGCTTAAAAAATGCTTCTTAAATGTATAAATAAATGAAAATATTCTGTAGGAAACTAATTATCGGATTTAAAGTCATCCATTTTAAATCCCATTAATGGATAAGAAATAATGCCCATGTTTATTTGCATTCCTATAAATGTTAACTGTATGCTTGCATCTACAAACCTATTCAGTTTCAATTATCTTTTCTTTTGGCATTTGCATTCTATGTATTTATTTTCAGGGGGGAAAAACAACTTTAACAACCCTTAAGAGACTCATGATCATGTCTCTCCTCTGTTGCTACTGCCAAGAGCTTTAAAACATCCTTTATCACTCCTTCATTGCATGGATGGATAAGCTTATTTAGGCATTTATATACTAACTTATGCAATTTCTCCAGTTTTCTAAATTCTGTGTTTTGAACTACTCTGCTTTGTCAGCAAAATGACTTTGGCATAGAGTCATACCCCCAAGTTAGGAAAAAAATCATAGAGATAATGGAAATTATTCAGGTATTTTGAACAGCTGTAAGAATGTGTAGGAGGAAGAAGGAAGGAAGGGAGAGGGGGAAGGAGGGAACAGGAAAGGAAAAAAAGAAGAACAAAGTCAAAATGCAAGACCTCGAATGCAAAGAAAGACCAAAGCACGAAGTCCAATGAAGTAATTTACTTGGTTAGGAGATGAGAGCAGGCAGAAAATTATATTATGTGTACTAAGAAGCCAAGTCCTTTTTAAAATACTTTAAAGCCTATGACACCTGCAACTGCAGGTACCCTGTCAGTGGAACTGAACTCACACTGTCCAACCTCAGTCCATTGGGTAGGCATGAGTGGTCACTTATCATCCGATCCTAAGATTATTAGAACTAAGTAGCAATAATCGAAAATAACCTCATTGAGAAATGTACAGAACTGTTGAATCAATATGTTGTATACTTAAAACTAATATTGTTCATCAATTATACTTCAATAATAATAACAATAACCCCAGGGAATAAGAATGGTAATGGTCTCCCTGACTAGGAATGTATCTTTCCATCCCAGAGAATATGTAAAATCAAAAGTAAAGATTTAACAAAACAAAATAATCAAAATTATTGTATCTAAAGTTTATAGAATTGATTTCTCATGTCAAAGAATTTGCACATTTAGGGAATTTGTGTCCCCAAAATTGTGAAAAAAAATGGCCTATTGGAATGATGCCACTGTATTATTCAAAATATGAATTAATTGACACAGATATGTGATTTTACATTGAAATTTTAGTAGATTTATAGTAGTAAAGGGAACTAGGAGAGCATTTTTTAATTCATTGGTTATAAATGGTTAGGTTTTCTTGTTTCGGGAGTTTTTTTCTTTTTTTTTTTGGTTTTACAACAATAATTATTTAGTGCACAGGAAAATTTATTAAAGCCAGTTATCTAAAATTGAAGTAAAACTTATTATTTTTATAAATGTATATCTTCTATTACTACACATAATTGGGGCTAATAAAATAATAGTATCTTTTGCGGTAATAATGGAGTCTTTTTTTTTTTTTTTTTTGCCTCAAGCCAAATAACCTGATCAGCAACTTAAGAATGCCAAGTAAACACCTACTGTTATGTTAGTAACTATACTGATGCTAAGCATTCCTTATCACCTTTACTTCATGCTAGATCGTATGCCAAGTACTGTTCATCTTTCATCCTCTGAGACTGTTGTTCTTACTATCTCTGCTGGTAGATGAACAAACTAGAGAACAAGGACCTTAAGTAACCTGCTCAAGTTTCCACACCTAATCATTTCGGGAACCAAATATTTTACTCAGAGTTATGCAATTTCAGGGTAAAATGCTTAAGCACCACAATCCAGCCATAAATGTAATACCATCACTCTCTCATTTAACACAAAAATCTTTAAGTGTCAGGTACAAACGGAACTTCAGCAAATCAAGTTAAATTGTAGATCCCTTTGCTGTTTGACTTTTTCTGATACTGAGTAATGACCCACACTGATCTTTGTATTTCAATACAGATTTTCATACATTGGCTATCTTTAAAGTAAACCCAATTTCTACATGGACTACTGATAAATAGAAAGTGGATGCTACTTTGTCTTCAGAAATTAAGGTGAGTTTTGCTATCCCTCTTAGCACACTAAATTTAGACAAATTCAAGCAATTCTTCTGAAAGTCACTGTGGGACAGAGATTGAAAGACAAACATAAAATAATAAAGGATCAGAGTGGAAACAGCTTTCACTTTGATCAATTATTTCAAAAGCCTCAAAGTGGTCAAATTACTTCCCTCTAGATCTCCAATTGTATTAGAGCATCTCTAGTATAAATCAGTATTATAATCCAGTTGGCTTAGTCTCTGTGTTGTGCCTTTAGCATTCTCTAAATTTTAAAGAAGTATTTCTGGCGGCAGAATATCAGGCCTTCTTTGGTGGCATTTGGGGGGTCAGTAACTGGAAAGCAAATGTAAGTCCTAATTGAAATGAGGAAAAACCATCTGCCTAGGGCTCAAAAGCTAAGAGACCAAGAGACCAGGCATGTCACAAACAGGAACACCAGCTCCTCCAGGGGAAAATGCCATCTGGTTTGCTGTAGACACACTTGTCAGAAGCAACAGACTCTTAAGGTCCTCAGTCGCTCTATTGGTCTGGGCTGTGTTTAAAGTGGCATATTGAGAAAGGCTCGCAATATGGCTCAGAGGTGAGTAAGCTTTCCTTGGAGGTGACATGCTCTTCCCCAGAGTAAATGAGCCAAATACAATAAAAGGCAAGTGAATTTTAGAAATGAGTCCTTATGGAGTACCTTGGAATGATTCAGTCCCAGGCTCTGCTCTACCACCGGTCAAGGCCAAAAGCTTCCAGGGTATGATTAATATACTGAGTTTTAAAGCATTCTATTTTTAATACTGCCTTTTCAAATGCTCTTTTTACTGACTTTAAAAACCAATTCCACTTAGTTCTCAGATAAAAACAAAGAGTTACCCACTTCCACACCAAAAGAGTGCACTTATTTTTGTATATAAACAAGGATAGGTTACCTACCCTTCCAGGACCACTCCCTCCACCAAAACAAACAAACAAACAAACAAACAAAAGGAGGGGACCTATGACAGCAATGAGTGTCTGGACGTTGACTGAGCCCCTCCAAGCTGGAGAAAGCCACTGCACTGCTGTCCTAGAAATGCTGCCCAATAAATTTCTTTCCTCCACTACATTTTCTTAGGGCAGGAAACTATTGAGAAAAGATAAGAAATTCCTTAATCACAAAACCCAGCACTTTGGACAAAGTTTATGGGGCAGTTAAAACCATGAATGAATAGGGGCGCCTGGGTGGCTCAGATGGTTGGGTGTCTTCCTTTGGCTCAGGTCATGATCTCAAGGTCCTGGGATTGAGAGCCCACATCAGGCTGCTGGCTGGCTCAGTGGGGGGAGCCTGCTTCTCCCTCTCCTTCCACTTCTTCCCCTTCTTGTGTGCTCTGTCTCTCTCTCAAATGAATAAATAAAATCTTTTTAAAAATGTAAAACACATGTACAAATAGCCAAGGAGAATATCTGGGTGGTGGGTTAGGGTGGTGGTTATACAGACTGCAAACAGAGAGGAAGGATATCCCGAGACATAGCAGCATCATAATTTATAAATAGTGACCATTTGATTGGGGACTATAGTAAGATATTAACCTTGAGACTCCACATAGCAAGTAAACACTTTTAACAAAGGCTTGAGGACGGGTGGAAATGAGGGAAGTTTTCTTTCTGAGAAACGCTTACATGCCCTGAGAACAGTAGTTGGCAGATGTATCGATTTGCTCTTGCTGCTGTGCCAAATTATCACAGGCTTAGTGCCTTCCCCCTGCACAAACTTGTTACCTTACAGTTCTAGAGGCCAGAAGTCTAATGGGAGTCTCAGTGCAGGTGTTGGCAGAGTGGTGTTCCTTCCTGGAGGCTGTGGGGGAGAATCCCTTTATTTGGCTTTTCTAGCTTCTCCAATCCCTGGCTAGCCACCTGGAGGGCTGCAATCCCTGGCTAGCTACCTCCTTGATCTGCAAAACCAGAGATGGTGGGTTGAGTTCTTCTCATGTCACATCACTCCAGCTTCTTCCACTACCTCCTTCTCTTACCTTTTAGGACTCTTGTGATTACATTAGACCTAAACAGGTAATCCTCTCTATTTTAAGGTCAATCTTAATTCTTTTTTTTTTTGCCATGTAACAGAAAACATTTCTAGGTTCCAGGGATTGGGATGTGGACATCTTTAGGTATCCTTATTCTGTCCACCATCACAGCTATGAGATGCATGATGTCTGGAGTCATGTTGTCTACATTCAATCCCAGTGCCAGCACATAGTAGCTGGGCAACCAGGCTATTGATACAGTATCTCCATGCCTCAGTTGCCTCATTTATAAAATGTAACTAAGAGTGCCTATCTCAGACTGTTCTTAAAAGGATTAAATGAATTAATGTATGAAGTGTGCTTAGGACATTGCAAAGTAAGTGTTCGATTAAACTCTATGGTTCTGATGTCCATCTACTCTTCCAAGATAAAAGGTGAAATCATTCATTACATATATAGAGAGTATCTAAAGGTTTTTGACCCAGAAAGGGGAACTGATTGCAGGTGTAGAGAACAGACCTTTATAAGTGCATGTTCACATGTCAACACTCCACTGCCTATGGACATGATTAGCAGAGTCCTAATTTGTTCCCAGAATCTCCCAAGCTATTCATCCACTCTGGGAAGCTTGGTACATGGAGGGTGCTCACACATAAACAGTGCCTTCATGCAGCTTTACTGATTGTTTTAGTCCTTCTCCATTTGATGGTTGGCTCACATCTGCTCACAAGGTGCCATCCAAGCCACTGTCCATGGTACTGATGGCCCTCAGCAAGACTTTGGCCTTTCTTCTAAGCCTCTGCTAAAGCTGTGCTTACCCAGGATTTTTCAAAGAGTATTCTCACAGCACAGCTGATGTGCTCCCAGGTAATATCATGATTTCCACTGTCCCACAATCATCTTCTTCACAGGATAACCAGGCTTCTGAGAACTGGGGAACAGAGATGTTTAGGCGATGGTAGCACACAGCTATGCAAGGTGTCTAAAACCACTGTCAGTTTCTAATTCTGACCCAGATGCTCAGTCTATCCCACTTTGCCAGACTTTACACTCATGGTATTTTTCTTTTAAGGGACTTCCTATTTTTTTCCCCATACTACTCTTTATTAGGGACTTTTCCCTCTTTGCTCCTATATTAGTTTTCTATTGCAGCCATTACAAATCACCATAAATTTAGCAAGCTAAAGAAACACCAGTTTATTGTCACATCTTCCGCAGATCAAAAAAGTCCAGCAGGCTCAGCTCAATGTCTGTTTAGAATCTCACAAGGCTGAAATTGAAGTGTTGGCGATGCTGTCTAGGGAAATATACTTTTCCTTGATCATTCAGGCGGCTGGCTGAATTCAGTTCATGTCACAATAAGACTGAGGTCCCCATTTCCTTGCTGGCTGGCAGCTGAGGGCCACCTCAGATTCCCATAGCTGCCTTCATTCTTTGGCTTGTGGATTCTTCTTTCATATTCAAAGGCAGCAATTATAGGTTGCATCCTTCCTACATCACCTCTCTCAGACTAATTATTTGCCCTTCTCTTGTACTTTTAAGGATCCATACAATTGCACTGGACCCACAAGGATAATCTCTTCAAATCATGGTCCATAACCTTCCTCACATTTGCAAAGTCCCCTGAATGTGTAATGTAACTCATTCACAGGATCTAGAGATTAAAGCAGCTTTGGGGCCCACGATTCAGTAAGGCACCTATCCTACCCCTGCCAGTCCATTAGACCTACATATGTCTCAACTCCTTCATTCTATGAAAGCTTGTCTCTTTCCATGAAATCTAAGTGTATGGCTGAGTATCTCTTAGCATCCCTGAACAGTGTGTGACAGTTAAAATGAACTCCAAGAATGTAGAACTGAAGTCAGTTCATACAGACTGTGGGTGGGTGGTGCTTTGTGATAGCCCAAGTTTGGCTTCACCAAAGGCCAGAGTTTTATCCATAGTAAGAGATACACAAAATACTGGGAGAACTGGTGAGAGATAAACTGGCTTTCCTGAGTGAATGAAAGAAAAGGCTTCTGGGAGATTCCATTTAACTCGAGCTTTGAAGTATGATCAGGGTTTAGTAGGATGAAGGGGAATGGGCAAGGGAAATCATATTAGGTAAATAGAAGAGAAAATACATGGCTGTGAATGTTGAGAAAAAATAAATTTTGGAAAAAAATAAATTTTGGAGAAAAATATACTTAAAATGTGTGTGTTTACTTTTCAATCAGGCATATGAATATTTTCAGCTGGTTGGCCTCAATAGGGTAAAATGCATAGAAAGTTACCTCTTTCACACGGATTTACAGATAGTCCTCTCTTTGCACAACACCACTACCATATTAATTGAAACTCATTCATATTGACCAATTCCTCATTTTTCGTGAGTTTCAGTTATTACACTCCTGTACAAAATAACAACTACCTGTTTGTCTACTTTCAGGCAAAGATTAGGGTAACAGCTAGAGGCCATACTCATTAATTCAGAGCTCCCTGAAGATAGGAAAATTTGCTAATGTTAAATAAAATAGGATTAGATTTGAAAGTGATCTTTTAAAATTAGAGCAATATATAATCAAAAGGAAGATGATATTTCTTAACAAGATGTCACCCAGGTAAAACAGACAAAAGAGAGTATTATCTAGTCAATTGAGAAATAGAGTTTCAGAGGAGTTAGGTAAATATTTTGGTGCTGCTAGAGGTGAGCTTTGAACTAAAACGATTTGACTTGAAACATAATTCTATTTCTGCCATCCTCACATCATGCCAAGAATATTGGCAGGCATAGCACACAATGTGCAGGAACAGGCAGAAACTTTTACACCTTTCAGATAAAATATACTGAATAGATAACACCATTGCTATACTATGGATTTCTTTTAGATTCTAAAATCATTTTCACTATAAACCACCATCCTGTTGCAAGTTAGGATGGGTCGTACTCTTAGGACAATTGGCAGTTTTTGGAGAATGGGATTCCCCGTCTTAATACTACAGATACAAAGATGGTAAAAATATGAGATAAAGATTGGTAAAGGATGATTGTATAAGGAGAAAAGTGAATCAGAAAAATGCATTAATCTTACTCTGAGAGAGTACAGAGATAGAAAAGCACAGCATATTAAATTAGTTTGCTAGAACTACCATAACAAAGAACCACAAACTGAGTGGCTTAACCCACAGAAATTTATGTTCTGATAGTTCTGGAGGCCAGAAATTCAAGATCAAGGTGTCAGTAGGGTGAGTTCCTTCTGAGGGTCATGAGGAAAGGCTCTTTTACAGATCTCTCTATGCTTGGCTTATAGATGGCCATGTTCTCTTTGTGTAATAATATTGTCTTTCCTAGAACCTAGATGTCCATCAACAGATGAATGGATAAAGAAGATGTGGTATATATATACAATGGAATATTATGCAGCTATCAAAAGAAACGNTGCACCCGAATGTTTATAGCAGCAATGTCCACAATAGCCAAACTATGGAAAGAACCTAGATGTCCATCAACAGATGAATGGATAAAGAAGATGTGGTATATATATACAATGGAATATTATGCAGCTATCAAAAGAAACGAAATCTTGCCATTCGCAACGACATGGATGGAACTGGAGGGTATTATGCTGAGCGAAATAAGTCAATCAGAGAAAGACAATTATCATATGATCTCTCTGATATGAGGAACTTGAGGGGCAGGGTGGGGGGTTGTGGGGGGTAGGGAGGGAAAAATAATGAAACAAGATGGGATGGGGAAGGAGACAAACCATAAGAGACTTCTAATCTCATAAAACAAACTGAGGGTTACTGGGGGGTGGGAGGGTAGGGATAGGGTGGATGGGTTATGGACATTGGGGAGGGTTTGTGCTTTGGTGAATGCTGTGAAAGATGTAACCCTGATGATTCACAGACCTGTACCCCTTGGGCAAATAATAAAAATAAAATTAAAAAAAAAAATAATATTGTCTTTCCTCTGTATATTCCCGTGTCCAAATTTCTTCTTCTTATAAGGACATCAGTGGTACTGGATTAGGGCTTATGCTACTAACCTAATTTAAATTTAATGACCTCTATAAAGATCTATTTCCAAATATGGTCACAATCTGCAGTATTGGATGTTAGGACTTTTTGAATTTTGGAGGGGAACACAATTAAAACTATAACATAGAGGAAAAATAATCACATTAGGAAATTCATCTCTGTGAAATTAAAATGTATGTTAGAATTCATAAAAATACCAATAGGAATATGAAATCATTTATGTAATTGAGCAATCAAGGAATTAACAGGGTCCTGTTGTGGCCTATTAATGTTATTGATGAAGACAAATATATAGCCACTAATATCAACTTTCTATATCTTCACATAGTTTAAGCTTTTTTTTCCCCATATCAAGAATTTCTCTAACTCTTAATTCTGTAAACCTAAGAACAGCTAAATAGAAGTATAGAGAAGAATAGAGTTGAGAAATTATATTCTTCAATGTCACTGGGCTTTTGTTGAGCCAATTCATGTCTAGAGGTATAGACAGGGGGAGGAGATTGAGAATCTAATGCCTCCAAGACTAATTGGAAGACTCTAATGCTTCCAAATATTACATAGAGGATAAAGATCTGGATCTCTGTTTGAGGTTTTAGTAAAATAAACTCAGAGAAACTGCATGTTTTGACTTTTCTCACTGCTCTAACTTTCCTTAGTCACTAGACAGCTTTTAGAATAACCAGTCATGAGAGTAGTGACATTACTGCTCTTTTAATAACAACTCCTCACAATGTAGGATATAGGCCTGTCAACTCAGAGTTAGGAGTGAACATTCCACTCTCATTCTATTTATTTTGTGAGAATAAGGCTGTTTGTTTGTTTGTTTGCTTTGTTTTTATTTTTTTATTTTTTATTTTTTAAACCAGAAGCCTTTTCCATTTTGTTTTATTTTAGACTGAAGTTGATTTTCAGGATTGGACTTAGTTGAAAAATTATGTGCAGGGAATGAATGGAACTGGGTTGTATTATTACACTTTATGTCCCCAAACTGAAAACAAAACAGCATTTTTGTACAGAAAACTACCATATTGATAACACTGCACTAATTTGGGCTAAAACCTCAAGTCACTAGATCATAGACATTCAATGCTGAAGGCTGATTTTTTAGGTTGTCTGCAGTGGGCACTTAATCTCACTCAATGAGATAGGATGTATTTGATAAAAACAATTAGGCCCTATCAGCATATTTTAGATTGGCATTGAATACGTTATGGCTATCTAATGAAAATCTTGGTTATTATGTTTGAAAGATCAATTATTAATCATATAGATGGAGCAGAAGGGGACATGCAACATCAAAGCTGATTAACTCAGCAAAGTCTTCAATAATATTGTCCCTTTATATCGAAACCAATGGCTTCAAGCACAGTAGTTTGATGGAAGAAAAAGTGATCACCATACAAATCATAATAAATGGCAAGACAAATCATAGGAAGCACTATGTAAAGGGTATTGTGAAAAACAGAGGAGGTATATCTTGCCTTGGTGATATCCGGAAAGTCTCCTTGTAGAGGTAATGTTGTTCTTAGTTTAATAAATGGCAAGCAAAGAATACATAAGTAGAATTTTAGGGAGCAGATGCCTATTTTAGCTTCCCTAGGTCCTGTTTTTATCAGTCTAATCTTGAGCACCTGCTGTTTCAGGGCTGGCTCCGCCAGGCTATAAAAAGAGGCCTAATTAATACCTCTTCCTCAATCCAGGATATCCTAAGTTCATTATGATATACTGCTATAGTTCTGGACCCCAGTGAGTCAGCCTCCCTGTTTCCATTCCCTTGGGCAAACCTCTGCCACACTGAATAGGACTGATGAATGCTAACCAATAGGAAATACAGAAATGAGGTCATACATGATATTACAGTTCCTGCCTTGTTTTTTTCTTGGATCACTCTCTCTGAGTGAAGCCAGCCACCATGTATGGGGATACTCAAGCAACCCTATGGACAACTCCATGGGGAGAGGAACCAGGGCCTCCTGCCAACAACCAGCACCAACTTACTGACCATATAAATAAGCTACCTTGATAGAGGAAACTTCAGACCATCAAGCCTTGAGATGACTATAATCTCATGAGAGAACCCAGGCCAGAAGAACATAACTAAACTCCTGGATTCCTGAACCACAGAAGCAGAGAGATAATGAATCCTTATGTTGTTTTGAGCCACTAAATTTTGAGGTAATTTATTATGTGACATTAGGTAACTAATACACTGACATACACTAACTTGGAAATAATCTCTTAAATTCCCTCAGTGTTGCCCAAGTACTACCATTAAACATGACCTGTTTCCATTAGTGTGTGTGGTGAGGAATGTTCTGTGCACATATTTACATTTGTCTCTGGAAGATTTTCTATGGGGAAGCAATTTATCCATTTCTCAATGGATCCAGGTAGGGCTTCATCGACACTTTCATTTCTCCTGCTGTTCAGAGAAAATTAATTCAGCCTTGAGCTGAACAGAATAAATGCAAACTAAAAAGATTATCAGAGTGTGACTTTGTATTCATGCAGACAACACTCTCCTTGACATGAGGGATGTAACTATTAAGGCATAAGATATACAACCTGCCAAGCTATAAAACCATGCCCGAAAAACGTATTCTGGCCAAGCAAGCTCACCAGGTGAATAGAAACTCTTTTACAGCTGACAGAAAATGGATGTACTCCTACCTTCATTGGTGACTATTTTTCCCTTCCAGATAAAGAGATAAAGGGAAAGAAGAAAAAACCAAAAAACTCCATTATATGAAATCTAAATCTCTTACAGATATATATTATTAATACCCATCAAAAAAGCTAACAAGCCAGGAACTCATTTCAGAACCCTTATGGGAATTTTCTGCGAAAGGAGTCTTAAACATTAAGAAGCAAACTCCATGTGCGAACTGGTCTCTATCTCCATCATCACAACATCTATCTCCCTGTGTTGTCTGTCTCCTCTGTCTGTATCTCTTCTAAGGACAGCAGTCATGCTGGACAACAGGCCCACCCTACTTCAGTATAACCTCATCTTAACTATGACTTTAGTTAGATCTAATTATTTGATCTAATTAATGGTCCTATTTTCAAATAAGATTACATTCTGAGGTACTGGCAGTCAGGCCTTCAACATATCTTTTAGGGAGACAAATCCATCCCATAAAAGTGCCCAAAAATATTTTTCAAATGAATCAACACAAGTATGAAAGTGACACAGGTTGTTAGAAATATTCTTTGGCTGACAATGATGTGGGAGGTCCCTTACTATGGCTTAAGTTTACCTGAGTGAATAGACCCATTTAAAAGGCAAACATAGTTGTCTTGATAGTTACTTTTGAGTTTATATTTAGCACATATCCCTTTTTAATAGACACGAAAGCATTGTGTATTATTCCTTCTTTTAACAGACTGATGAATAGATAAAGAAGATGGGGTATATATACAATGGAATATTATTCAGCTATCGAAAGGATGAAGTCTTGGGTGCCTGGGTGGCTCAGTGGGTTAAAGCCTCTGCCTTCAGCTCAGGTCATGATCTCAGAGTCCTGAGACTGAGGCCCCGCATTGGGCTCTCTGCTCAGCAAGGAGCCTGCTTCCCCCTCTCTCTGCCTGCCTCTCAGCCTCCTTGTGATCTCTCTCTCTCTCTCTGTCAAATAAATAAATAAAATCTTAAAAAAATAAAGAATGAAGTCTTACCATTTGCAATGATGTGGGTGGAGCTAGAGTATCAGTCAGAGAAAGACAAGTACATTTGTGGAATTTAAGAGAAAAAAAAAGGATTAACACATGGGAAAGAAGAAAAGATAAAAAGGAGAGAGGGAAATAAGCCATTAGTGACTCTTAACAATACAGAACAAGCTGAGGGTTGATAGAGGGAGGCAGGTGGGGGGATGGGCTAGATTGGTGATGGGTATTAATGAGAGCACTTGTTAGGATGAAAAAAATACTATTTTTACATAATAAAATAGGAATCATCATTTTTAATATAAATTTCAATACTGAATATGTTTTTTCAAAACATAACCACACCCCTATATTCCGTCTGCTATGAAAATCACCGTGAAATGAGCTTCAGTTTCAGAAAATAAGACGGCAACTGCAGTGATTTTAATCCTTAAGTCAATGAGAGAAAATGCCAACGTGCTCTTATGACAATTACTGCTGTCTTGTCCATTGGTGAAAATATACTGTCTTTAATTTCCCTAACGACCTGTAGCTTTATCTCTAAGTCACATGCCACCATAATTTCTTTTAGGAATTTTAAATAAATCATTATTGCCTCATAAATAAATTATAGTATAATTATTCTTCTCCAAAGCCCATGGTGATTTCCCTGTTTTCTACTTTAACGCCTCCTATTCCTCCCCAAGTCAATATTTATATTTATGACAGGCACCAGATTTAAGTAAAAAGAAAAGCTCCTGCAAAGCTAGGACTAGGGAATATCTTATTCTAAGCCCCATATTCTGAATAAAAACGTTCAGAAATTAATCCCCACCTCTTCTTATATCCACCCTGTTCCAAATTCCTACAGGCAAGGAGAAGAACTCCCACCTCGACTTCTGATCATTTGTATTAACTTTTGACATTAGCAAAGTTGCACAGGGAATCTAAAAGTTTCTCTCTTCCTTCAGGCCTCTGTGAGTTTGAATTACCTGACAGTTAGTAGAAAGATACCATTTTTTTTTAAACAACAAAACTTTTGTAGAAGTTAAAAGGCTAATGACAGAAGAAACTTCAGAAAAGACATCTTGTCCAAAATTTTCCACATCGTGATGGGTTGGATGCCACTGGTGACACGTAGGATGCTTTTAGGTAGTCACGCCCTATTTAAAAGTTGATTTTAATAAGACTATATTTGTTTTACATGGGCATTAATTCATTTTGTTCAGGTTGCCAAATATTCAAATAGTCTGTAAAGCTCCTAGTTTGGGTGGGGTGTTTGACCAAATTCAATATAAATGTATTAGAAAGAAGTGTTTCTTACAGCCTGTGATTTCACAGAAGCTATTGTTTAAGAGAACAGCATTTTAAAAAAGTGAATTGAATTAATGTCCATTGAAAAGAAACAAATGGTATAAAACAATACTTAGGTCTATCAAATATATGAAAATGGTACCGAAAATTGCTGAAATTTAGTAGGCATTGATCTAGCAAGTAAGCAGCCTCTAGAAAGAGTTAAAATGACCCCCCGGCTCAAGAGTTATTGCTCTAGCTGGAACGTTACTCATTCTTTCTCTTGGGTTTTTCGTTTGTGTGTTTTGTTTTGTTTTGTTTTTTTCATTTCCTCTCTTTTTTGCCTCCTTATCCCTCACCCTTTACCTCTCCCTCCCTCTCTCTCTTTCTCTCTCCCCATATATGTGTGTGTGTGTGTGTGTGTGTATATACATATATATACACACATATATATGGATATACACACATATATATACACACATACATTTTCTATACTATTCTATATTATTACCATCTGTTCACTTGTTTCCTCTACTAATCTGTAAGTTACTTGATGACCCCAAGATCTCACTTCATTTATCTTTGTATAAGCATCAAAATTAATATGATGCCCAGAACATAATAGGGGCTCACTGCATGTTTGTTGAATGGATAAGTAAGAGCAGCGACAAGGCTCAGTTTTCAGGCCTCTGATCTCCCTCCCGAACTCCCCTGACCCTCTCCCACTTAGTCCATAACTAATTCCACAATACCATGCATTTTACATTTAATGTTTAGATCTCCATTTCCAAATTCAGAAGTTAAAAAATAATGATGCATCCTACATTAACAAAAGAAAAACAAGAGAAAAATCCCACAGATGATTATCCAACTAAAATATTTTAATGTAGAAATAGCTTTTTCAAAAAATTAGTACTTGTTTAAGCAAATATTACACATGGCAGCACAGCTGATTTAGAGCAGAATAAGAGAAATGATCACCGATATTTATTATTTACATATGTTTTGATCATGCCCTAGTTGTCAACTTATACTATTAGACATGTAAACAGTCCAAATTCTAATCCCAGCTTTGCTTGTTACTTCTGTATGGCTTTGTTCAGATTATTAATACCTTTCAAACCCATGAGAAGTAATAATTCTAGGTGACCAACACTTGAAATAGACCAAATAAGGCCTGGGTCCCACGGCCAGGCTCCTTCTGTGAATTGCATTAATCAAATATATACATTGCCATCAAATCTTTCATTTCGTCATCTACTCAGTAATTAATCCCCTTATTTATGAATCAGGGCTTTGCCCAATATAGAGGATATGAAAATGTGTAAGTTGTAACCACTGTCTTCAAGTTTTTCACAGTTTAATGGAGGATGCAGCACACAGTAAGTCAGAGCTGTTGCAAAGTGCCATAACAGACCAATTCCAATACCTTAGGAGTTCAGAATCATTAATTTGGTCTTAAAAAGACAGCACAGGATTAGGGGGTGGATGATAAAAAAAAAAGTCCCAAACTACTTGGAGCTAGATGAGAGTCCAAATTAGGACGTGTGATACCTTGACCTCTCTATAATTATAAAATTTATTTATAAAAGTATAATTTTGTGGGCGCCTGGGTGGCTCAGTTGGTTGGGGCCTCTGCCTTCGGCTCAGGTCATGATCCCAGGGTCCTGGGATCGAGGCCCGCGTCGGGCTCTCTGCTCAGCAGGGAGCCTGCTTCCTCCTCTTTCCTTTCTCTCTCTGCCTGCCTCTCTGCCTACTTGTGATCTCTCTCTGTGTGTCAAATGAATAAAAAAAAAGTATAATTTTGTAAGTATAAAATTATAGTTTTCTGAGATTCCATCTTGTCATTTGTAAAATGGGTATAATAATACCTACTTCCAAAGACTGTGGCAGGAATGAAATGAAGCAACGTCAAGAGTGCAGTACCCAGTGTTTTCTTGAGGAAGGGGGTGTTCTAGCCTGAAGGGGCAGCATGGCTGGGCACAGCACTAGTCCGTTCTGGAGATTCAAGAAAGAAATCTGTAGTAGGAATTAGAATGTGAGTTTAAAAAAAAAATGGTAACAAGAGTGGTGATCAAAAGGGGAGAAATCATAAGTAACTGAAGGACAGATCAGTGAACAATACGCTAAGCAACAGAAAAAGTTCTTGAGGGGCCTGAGTGGCTCAGTGGGGTTAAGTGTCAGACTCTTGGTTTTGGCTCAGGTCATGATGTCAGGGTCATGGGATCCAGCCCCATGTTGGGCTCTGCACTCAGCACAGAACCTGCTGGAGATTCTCTCCCTCTTCTTTTCCCTCTGCCCCTCTCCCTGCTCTGTCTGTCTCTCAAATAAATCAGTAAATCTCAAAAAAAAAAAAAAAAACCTCAAGACTTCTGCCCTTCTTTCTAACATGACCTTCAAATACTGTTACTTGAATAGGAAAAAAAAAAAAAACAGAAAATGGGAGAAAAAATTCATTAATGACTAATAGTTAAAAAAAAATTGCGTAGTGAACTAGCCTGAGCCAGGTGTTCCAACTAGTCTCAACTTGTCTTATGATGTATCTTAAGCCTGAGAAGGGAACACAGGGGAACCCCACATTCTTGCTCTAGTTCCTGCATCTGTTGCTCATGCATTGATCCATGGTTTGGGGTTCAGTCATCCAGTCCTTAGGACTTGTATTTATCATATTGACTCCTTGTCTTTCAGGGATGGCTTCTGATCCCCCCTACCCATCCCCAGCAGTCCCTCCCACACCTCCCTTGATGTTTTACCAGCTATCAACCGGGTTGCAGACTGTTGTTTGGTTGACACCCCGACTCCAGTGGTTTAACTAATAAATGTCGTACTTTTTTCCATCAATACAGATATTCCAGGATCTGGAAAGAAAGTCTTGCCAGGACTCACAGTATAAAACTGGGAACACAGACAAATGCCTACAGAGGCTATGAAGTGGGCCAAGAAAAAAGCAATACAGAGGGAGTTTCAGAATCGTGGCAAACAGTAGCCATGGTCCAACCAAAGATATCAAAATTCAGTGTAAAAAGGCAAAAAACACCATTTCAGCCAAACTATACATGTACTCAAGCCTGGGGGCTCAGTCTGCAGCCCTTAGATAAATACTTACTGCCATGTAGATCTCTCTAGGTCAATCTGCAGCTGCCTCTGACAAAGAGGGTGCTTTTCATACGAAAAGGTGCTTACTTTTTTTTTTTTTTAAACAACCTAAAAGACTTAAACTAGCTTTCTCAATAGACTACAAGACCTAAGCTGTTTTTCTTAAGATCCAGTGCACTAGGGCACAAAAGCCGGAAGCTGGCCCACTAGGGTTTCATCACACAAAGGAAATAGCTGTTTCATTCACCACTGTTAACACTCAGAAATGTTCTGAGGTTGGTGCCAGTACGTTTCTTCTATTGGACAAGCAGGCATAATAATTAGTCTGAATGACCTCAGAGGGCATTACCTTCCAACCCCATGAGAATGGCAAATGGCACTTATTTAAGAAGACCCTGAAGGTATCCTTATCCTAATTAGGAGTCGCCACTGGCAATGGATCTCCCAAGGACGTGGAGGTCAGGAAATCCTGCCCCTCAGTTTTGAGGGCTGGTCCATTCCTTGCTCACCATTGCTCTCTTCATACAGGTGAAGTTCCTATATACTATGCTTACATTAAAGATGTGCTCTTTGCCTGGAAACATGGGTAGCTTCTTGTCAATCACTGTCACCTAGGTAGCAATTGCCAGGTAATTATTCACAGATGTATAAATGGTGTATAATTAAAAACTGCTTGCTACTCATTTTTTAATGACTTTACCTCATTTTATCTCTGGGGTAAGGGAGAAAAAAAAAACCACTTTACCAACATACTAATTGAGTCCATAATTGGCCAATATGTATAATCAGTTCTTCCATGAGTTTCTCAACCTTTCGTCTCCCTATTCCATACTTCCTCCTCAATTAAAAAACAAGTTTATTAAATATGTGTGTTCTTTTCTCCTAGTAAAATCTCTGGATCTCCGGAGTACTACAGAAAGAGGAACACATCCCTAATTTTCCAGCTGTTAGGGAGAGATATGCCTATGAGTCATTACGCAGAGCTCTTTATGAAATCAAAAAATGTATTCATGATAACTGTTAATTTAACATGTTTATTTATATCACTGGAGCATGACTCCTGCATATAAAGGAAGACAAGGCATGTAGTGGAAAAAAATGGATTAGAGACAATTTATGAAACTGCATAATTCTGCATTTTTATCATTTTTAAGATACCAAAGCCTGAATAAGAGGCATCCACATTAGAAAGTAGCTTGAAAATAATTTGTTCCAAGGTAAAGGAGACCTAAATGTCCCAATTTAAAACTTGCGGAGTGATACCTGAATTTTCAGGGCAGATTCTAATTAGAAAATTCAAATCTATCTCTGAATGTGACTTGTATTTTTAATATTTCTATTGTTTCCACTCAGAACTTAATGCCTGAGAAAACTTTGAAAAACAATAGGTGAAAATATTTAATCATTCATATTTTTGTATAAATATTTAACATTCAATTATGATAGGTCTTATATAATTCCTTAAATGGGATTAAGGAAATTTAGATTTAGCCAAATACAACACTAAGAGTAAATGATTCTGGATGTTCTATGCCATATTATAGTTTCCAATATATGGTCATCTAGAGCGTGGATCTTTGTTTTAATGATTAGGAGACCAGATTTAGAAATTTTGAATGGCTTATAGATGGTGAATGATATCATACACCAAGTCTGACTACTAAACAAATATGAATAGACCAGATAGAGAATGACATCATTCTACTTGCTAGAAAATGTATTAAATGTAAGATATGCATTATGACGTGCATTATGTGAAGGGAGATTCAACTTCTTTATTTTTTTTTAAGATTTATTTATTTTTTTGAGAGAGAGAGAGAGGGCGTGCATGAACAAGGTGAGGGGCAAAGGGAGAGGGAGAGAATCCTCAAGCCAACTCCCCGCTGAGCACAGAACCTAACAGGGGCCTTGAACCCATGACTTGAGATAATGAACTGAGCCAAAATCAAGAGTTGGATGTTTAACCGACTGAGTCACCCAGGCACCCCAAGGAGCTTCTGCTTTTGAGGGCAAAAATATTGTTTCATTCATCTTTTCTGTTTGTATCCTACAAAGCCCAGCTCAGTATTTTGCAAATGATAAGTACTTGACAAATGTTGAATGGAACTTTAAATTGGTACTGTAATATATAATTCAGTTCTCTCTCTGCCTCTCTCTCTCATTCTTAGTCCTTTAGCATAGGATGGTTCTCAAACTTTAGTTTTTAGTTTTCCCTTAGCAACACCTGGGAGTTCATCTTCTCAAAATTCTTTTCAATTGGTTGTAGAAAGGCTTAAGAAGCTATAGTCCTTTGGTTACCTTGAACAGTAATATCTTAGGAATTACCAACAGTTTGTTCTTTTTGAAGTAGTGGTCAGAACCACTTGGTATGTATTGAGTCAGAGTGAAATCTGAAAAAAAGTCTGCTTCTTTGCTCTATCCTAGTGAGAGTGGAGGGAGGGATGAGTACATATGAATGCATATCAGCATAGGATCTGTGTAGAAATAACATTTCTTCTGGACAGTTCATGCCAGGCAGCTAGCAACCCTTTCTTTTCTTCCAGAAAGGCGATGCATTGTGGAAGATAAGACCATGGCCATAGGACCAGACAGACCCAAAGGACTTTAAATCTTGCCACCCATACTTACCAAGAGTGAATTTGGGCAATTGATTTAAATTCCCAAGTCAATTCCTAACATACAAAACAGGGACAGTAATAACTAGTTCATAGGTGAGGGGCTGGTGCTTTATTATGGGGGTGAAATAAGTTATTTTTCATAGCAGATGTTTCAGAACTCTATTATCATTTTTTCCATTTATAGACCCTAAGTTAAAGAAATAAATACTGTATCATGAACCACATATGCTTGCACACAAAGTGAAAATATTACTGTGACTCCGGGAAATAAGTGGATGTCATATACATGAACTTCAATGTTTATTCTTAACCTGGGATCGAATGATTCTACGATTCACATTTATTTATTTACTATGATAGTTGGAATGCTGTGCCCTCTCCCCCCACAAATGCATATATTGAAACCTGACCCTCAATGTGGTGTATTTGGAGGTTGTGCCTTTGGGGTATGATTAGGTCATGAGAGTGAAGCCCTGTGAATGGAATTAGTGTCCTTAGTAAAGAGAACCCAGAGAGCGCTGTTGCCTCGTCCACTGCATGACAACATGGTGGGAAGAAAAAATGACGAACTATAAACCAGGAAGTGGGCTCCCACCAACACTTGATCTTGGACTT
The DNA here is from genome assembly GCA_002007465.1 of Ailurus styani. Taxonomy (NCBI): domain Eukaryota; kingdom Metazoa; phylum Chordata; class Mammalia; order Carnivora; family Ailuridae; genus Ailurus; species Ailurus styani. The sequence goes on along the minus strand of LNAC01000011.1, from coordinate 4,970,806 downwards.
TCCAGCCCCTAGAACTGTGAGAAATAAATGTTTGTTGTTTAAGCCACCCAGGCTGTGGCATTTTTGTTACGGTCTATCTGTAAGCTACTGCAGGATTTTGCTTAATATTGTCAGTTGAACGTAAATCACTTGGTGTGACCAAATAGTTGTCATATTTCACCTTCAAAAAGATATTAAATTTGACTCTTAAAATGTCAGTGCCAAAAATCTCTGGAAATAATATTCATTTCCTGCTGGAATCGGAGAAAATAATGAATAACTTTTTCCCTTTTTTCCACATAAAATGTGAAGTATAAAATCTGAAAATGAGGATTACGTTTCAACAATTGAGGAGAAACACTGAAGTAGAAGACTTTTTGACATTGTAAATTGAATGTCAACAATGTCAACTTTCTTATTCACCTCATATTCTTCCCACCTTTCCACTTAATATTACAGGCTTTGAATGACTCCAACATGCCAATAGCTTCATAAAAACTTGAATATAATGAAATGACTGAGACTAGTTTCCTCCCTTGTTCAAAAGTTGCCTTAACGGGGGCCTGGGTGGCTCAGTGGGTTAAAGCCTCTGCCTTCGGCTCAGGTCATGATCTCAGGGTCCTGGGATCGAGGCCCGCATCGGGCTCCCTGCTCAGCGGGGAGCCTGCTTCCCCCTCTCTCTCTGCCTGCCTCTCTGCCTCCTTGTGATCTCTCTCCCTCTGTGAAATAAATAAATAAAATCTTTAAAAAACAAAAACAAAAACAACAACAAAAAACCAAAAGTTGCCTAACTTTGTGACAAAGTAACTGAAAGAATGTGGCAATTAAGCCATGCTCACATTAGATAGGGCTCTTGCTCTCTCTCTCCATGTATATATATTTAACCTGAATGATTTGAGATTCCAAATTAGTAAGCAGCAAACTGACAGTGTTTGAAGGGACCAATTAAATGGTTAAATAAATAATCATGACTTTGTTGGTTCTTCTTTTCAAAGCACTAAGATGATGATGATGATGATAAAAGTAACAATACACATCAAACAATCTCTGTGTACCCACAGTACTACTTAATTGCTCTTTATCTCTGTTTCCGCAACTATAAAATTCAGATAATAATACCCACCTCCACAGGGTATATTGAACATTAAGTTAATACATTTTCCAGGCTTGGCACACAGTAGGGGCTACTGGGAGGTCTGCTGTTACTAGCATCCCATCAGTAAAATCTGGGGTCATGGGTGTGTTGTTATCCCAGCTGGAGGGCTTTGGAAACTGAAGCTTGACAAGATTAATAACTCTCGAAGTCTACGCAAGAGGCTATCTGGAACCTGAATTTAAACCCCAGTCCTCTGACTCCAGGTGCTCTGCCCTAATTCAGAGCCCTCTCTTGGGGGAAACACAGGAAGTTGGCTTAACCACACACCCACAGCACGAACTATCAGTGACCTGTACAGTTTCCAGAACAAAGGTTTGGCCCTCCACTCTCCTTAAGCCAGTTTTAAGTATAAGAGAAGTAATTCTGCCTTTCGGTTACATGTACTTAAAACAAAACCCTCAAGTGTTCCAAAGAGTTCAAAGTGAGAGAGGAAAAAAATGATGGACACCATCAACAGTCAATACCTGAGCCTGAGAAATCACTGTGTGTGTGACAGCAAACCATTACAATGTCCAAAAACCGATTTATAAAGCTGGAGCGAGCATAGCTGTCAGGGTCTGTTCATCTCAACCTTTTCTCTGTCTGGAGGAATAACTGGCTAGGTAGGCCAGCAAAAGCCTTTGGCCCACAAATGAGATGCTAAAATGGCCAAATTTAGCAAATGAAAGTACAGGCTGCCCAGTGAAGTTTTAATTCCAGATGAAGGACTTTCGTATGTATACGCATGTTCCAAATGTTGCATGGGACATATTTATATTAAAACATTATTTGCTCTATAGCTGATATTCAAACGTAACTGGTTGTTCTGGATTTTTACCTAACAGCAGCCTACTTTTGAAATTTCCTTTTCAGGGATGATTATGTAAGGAAGGAAGTTATTAGGAACTAAATATTTCTGCCCTCCACAAATTCATATGTTGCAGTTCTAACCAGCAATATGCTATTTGGAAATGGGAGCATTTAGGAGATGATCAGGATCAGATGAGGTCATGAGGGTAAGGCCTTCATAGTGGGATCAGCCGCCTCATAAGAAGAGACACCAGAGAGCCTACTCGCTCTCTCCCTGCATGCACAGAGCAGTCAGGTGAGCACACAGCATAAGAGTGGCCTCCAACAAGCAAGAGAAGAGGCTTCAAGAGAAGAAACCTACCTTGCCAGCACCCTAATCGTCAGCTTCCTAGATTCCAGAATTGTGAGGAGTGAATTTCTGTTAAGTCACCAGCCTTGGTGTCTTGTGACAGCAGCCTGAGCAGACCAGGATGGAAATACTGAGTATAGTGACTCCTGTCAGTAGCAGCTACATCCTGGCCTCACGCAACGTCTTTCCCATCATGATGCCACACTGTGCAGATAGCCCTTCTCTGACTAAATATCTCGGGTCTCCAGAATGTTCGACCCCTAAAGGAACTACTGTCTGTGTAACAGGGGTCACACATGTTTCCTTTTCTTCTCTTCCTTCAGAGACTTTCCACATGATTGTGGAAATCAGTTTCCATGTTTTTACTGTGCATTTCCAAAACTGGGTTCCATTTTACTTTTCCCCACACCACATCCTTCCAGGTGCTAGACACTGCTGTACAGTATTACAAGCTGCCTCCATTTTTAAATCCCACCAAAAGTGGACTAAATACATAGAGTCCTTGTCTTCCAATTTCAGCCCCTTTCTCTGTGGCCCCTTCAGTGGTTTTCACCTGACAGTGGGTTTAGTGGATTCAGGCAAGAGGAAAAGAAATTACCCTAGGCTTGTGATTGAATATTGAATTCCAATTTTCTTTTCCCCTTCAAAAAATATTTGTCATAGAACTGTTGGAAAACTCGGCCTACATTTCCAAATTCCTCAGCAAATCTTGTGCGTAACCTCCACTGTGCTAAAATAAACTTTTCCAATTACTTGTATACACACACACACACACACACACACATTGGCCCTGGTAGAATTTCTACAATTCAATCTCCACTAGTCAGTGAAGGTCTTGATTATAAACTGCAGTTTAATTTTTCTCTCATTCCTGACCACTTTTTTTCTGATTACCAAGCATTCTCTCTCTCACATGCACATACACACAATACACATTAACTCTGACTTATTTTTCATTTGCCTTTATGGATAATTAGGAAGTGCTAATAAACTGTTAGCAGCAGCTCCATACATTCACTATCAATTGTTTTCTGGCAACATCAACCTGAGAAATACTCAATTATTTCTGATTTGTGAAATTATTTCTGAGTTCTACCCTCTCAGTAACCTAAGAAGAAAACAAGAGAAAGATTTTTGCCTGGAAAAAATAAAATTACCCTGAAGTAATTTCCCATAAAATACTTGCAAAAACACAATATAAAAAGAATTGTGTTTTATGAAATTTACTTTAGGCCTCCTGTATGTTGATCTTTTCACTCCAAAGCTGATTTCATTTTGGCCCTCAGCTTATAAGCACAGAATAATTTGCTTGCTTGGATGGTTGCAGAGTCTAATAAGTGCTGATCGTTAATAAAACCTTTCAGAACATGATAATGGCTTAGGCAAATCACATTTATATACTAAAAGTTGAAGGGAAATGATTCTTGAGAGGGAAAGCTTTCGGAATTATGCAAAGAATGAAATTTACTCAACTTTTAAAGATGCAATGGGAGAGAATATGTATGCAGTTATGCTTGTTTAACTGACTTGGGCTGAGCTTTCCCACCCAAAATAGATATATTTTACATAAGAATGGTATATATCGGCTTATTATAAGTTACGTGAGCCTGGTTCCCTCTGTAAGTATTGCTTACTTTACTTCATTTCAAATTCATTATTGAATTCATGGCTCCTTTGCACTTTTTTAGAAAAAGATATTTCCCCAATGAATGCATTTTACTTTTGTTCAGCCTGCTTCTTCACCTCCTCTAAAATTCTAAATTCTGACTATCAAACAGGATTTAATGAGCTGAGAGTAGGTGCGTTCCTCAGCTGTGATTACCCAACAACCAGTGCACCCCTCCAGCCTGCTGAGTTGCAATCACCGCTTTGCTTTGCTGTATGCCCATGCTAAACCTTGAGTTGATCAAAAGCAAGGTGTGGCTGTTATTCTTCAAAAGTGTGAGTCCCAGCCCATCGCTAGTACTTGATATATGTCCAATGTACAAACAAACAAATAAATAGGGGCTCTAAAATGAGCACAATGACCCAGCCTCTCAGAATATTAGAAGCAGTAAAGTAGTTGAGAGAAAAAAAAAAAATCATTTCTGTAAACTGGTTTCCTGGGCTTAAAATCTTATCAAAAACATTTCATTCCATCTAAAGGAATATCACCTTGAAAAGTTCTGTTATTGGGGTGCCTGGGTGGCTCAGTGGGTTAAAGCCTCTGCCTTCAGCTCAGGTCATGATCTCAGGGTCCTGGGATTGAGCCCCATATCGGGATCCCTGCTCGCTCGGTGGGGAGCCTGCTTCCTCTTCTCTCTGCCTGCCTCTCTGCCTACTTGTGATCTCTCTCTCTCTCTCTGAGAAAGAAAGAAAGAAAGAAAGAAAGAAAGAAAGAAAGAAAGAAAGAAAGAAAGAAAGAAAGAAAGAAAGAAAGAAAGAAAGAAAGAAAGAAAGAAAGGAAGGAAGGAAGAAAGAAAGAAAATCAATCTTTTTAAAAAAAGTTCTGTTATCTTCTGACATTTTTATATCCTTGTAGGCTGAACATAATTATATTAATCCTTTCAACTAATATCCATGGTGCTCCAATATTTAAGGTAATTCCTATAACAACAGAACAGAAACAAATGTCTCCCTCCCAATATAATGAGTCACACAAGAGTAACATTTTTAAGTAAACAGAAAATTGTGCGGTTTTTGTCAAATCACCATTGAAACTTGGTACTATAATAATTACCTGACTATCCACTTGCATTTGATTAGCCCTGGCAAGTTTGCAGTGTGTCTTTATATCAATTATTTTATTTAAAATGGCACTTAATTTTTAATGATACAAATATTATAGAGACATGTGGGTTTTGAAAAGATCTGAAGCATAGGATTAAATAAATTAAAAAGGAAGAGCTCCAATTGACCTGACATAATAAAATTTCATTTCCTCAATGCCCCTGCTCATGGTGTTATGTGGGCCACAGGTCCGAGAACTGAGTGAGCCAGGAGAACTAAGAGATGGGAGAGGGATTTATAAGGAGTATTGGTCCCTAGAGGGGTACAGAAGACTAGCCTGGGCTGGAAATAGAGAAGTTCTTTTAAAGGAAGGCAGATTGCACCAGTGGTTATCACAATGAGACCTGGGAGCTTAAGCACCATCAAAAGAATAATAAATCAGTGATCAACTTTATTGACGTAATTGATTATATTGCATCACTGAGGCTAATGTACAAGAAAATTATCTGGGGGAATTAACTAGCCTACTTTTATGGCCCCTTAAGGAAGCAATAATACTAACTACTCGCAAAGCAACACGAAGGCTGTTAGCTGTAGGCACTTCAGTGTGAAACATCCTTATGTGACGCCCTGCGAGAGTCCAAATCACTGCTAGTGTTCTCAGTCTGAACATGCCATGGGCACAATCGGGTTTCACCATCATATCTTAATTATGGGAAAATGCTAAGATGTCCTTTCATGAGACATTAAACTGAATGGGAATGATGACATCATGTTGACTTTTCAAAAACAAACAAACTTTAAATTTGTAAGCAACTGGACACCTACGAGAACTTAGAGGCCATTTCTGTCCTAAGTTATGTTTGACGCGGCACACACACTAGGCTCCTGGGCAGGTCCTCCGTGAGAGTTACTAGTGCTCTGATGTTAGCAAAGTATCTTTTTCTTTTAAATACAAGCTACTATCTCATTATGATTTCTCGCTAACTTCCTATCACGTAGCGTTGACATCGTCTTATTGCAGCACCTCCATTTTTGTCCTGTCACTGGAAACTCCTTAACCCTTAATGACTTTAGGACATGGATCACTTTCCCTTTCTTTCTGTCCTCTCTTACGGCTTTGGTTGGTTCACAGTGATGACTCTTCCAACATGCAGATTCCATGTGTCTTGATGTCCTGCATTAAGGCTCTGCTTTAATATCTACCAGCCTGTACTTTATGCTTCACGAATGCTCTTTAGTCACAAACTCTTCATTTTTCCCTCTACAATAACTTCCCCTTTGCCTTTCTCTTAATGCAATTTCTCTTAATGAAACTAACTTATCTATTTGATAAATATCTACCCAAGGGCTCACAATGAGCCAGGCATCATGCTAAGTTCAAGACATACAAAGTAAAACAAGATAAAAATCCTATTCCAATGGGGTTAAGAAGAGCTAAAAGCTAATGAGGGAAGCAGATAAGAAAATTCACCATTACGTGAAGGTCAGATAAGTGCCACAAGAAGGGTATCAAGAGGGGATGATGGAATTCCAGAACAAAGAAGTATCAGTTAGATATTTTGGCAATACCCCTCAAGAATTTCCATCTCAAGAGCATCCATGAAAGCACTGGATAAAAACTCTCCCATCTTTCTAGAGCCCCCGAGTTATATAGTCTTTGTCTAGGAGACGCGTGATCTTATAGTGTAGTTATAGTTAATACAAGTTTTATATCTATTGCTTAAATGTTAAATTCCTCTGAAAGTCTGATTTTAACCTTCTTGGGCCATGGATCTTTTTCAAAATCTTGGGTATAGCTATGTGATAAATTTTTACCTCTCCATTTTTAAGCACTTTTGCACATGTTCCCTCACAAAAACCTCCTAAAGTTGGGAATTTTTATTGTAATTATGGTACCTAATTTACATATGAGAAAACTAAAAATTAGTAGCTATGCTATTAGCCTATGTTTACCCGAAAATTAGTTGCTATACAATTGGCCCCCATTTACCTAGCTAGTACATGGCTAGGTCATGTCATAAATATAAGTAGACATATGGCAGAGACTACTAACTATTCCTGAAGATTATTTTTTGTTTCTACCTGAACACATAGCAGAGCTACATTCCTCAGCCTTTGATGCAGTTGGCTTAGAGCATGAAACAGTTCTAGCCAATGGAATGTGAGTGAACATGATGAGTGATAACTTCTGGGTTGCTGTAACGATTTCCCGCTTCTGCTCCTCTGTGCCCATTCCCTTCTCCAGGTGAAATCTATTTTCATAGTAACACTAAGATATTTTCCCTTTTCATTTCCATTCGTTAATGAATGCACAGTAGGATGTTCCAAGAACTCCATGATGTGTGATATAAGAGATTAAATGCAGAAGTAGATATGAGAATTTGGTTATCTTTTATTAAGCCAGACATTAAAGATAGTTGCCAAAATATAAGCAGTGCCATTCTTTTCACTAATATTTTTTTGTTTTGGAAATGAACATATACAAATTATTATTTTGAAATTAACAAATATATTTCTTTAAATGTCTCAGTTTACATTCTAAGACACTAAATATCAACAGATAAAACCCACATAAACTGAAGCTCTCCAAGTCAATAATTTCTAAGAGCATCAAGAGCTCATGAAACTAAAATGTTTGAGAAATGCTAACTTGCCTTCATTAAGGTAGGTTAATCTATAGTAGTAAACAGAGCCTACCTTCCCATTAACTTTACACAAAGAGACTTCTGTCTCTCTCACCTAATTATCTAAGTAGGTGTTCCATTAGCCCGGTAACTTCCTAGGACATGGTAATTCAGGGATCCGAGTTAATGCTGTGGCTTTGCCATACTCAAGATTGACTTTTAATTTGCTCTGATGCTGACGTCTCAGTCACCTCTCACCTCCTGGCCATGTTAGGATATGGCAAGAAGACAGTGACCTAGGAAGCAAGCTCTACCAGAAGGAGACTCTGGTGCCAATTTGATCTTGGATTTCTAGCCTCCAGAACTTCGGGAAATAAATTTCTGTTGTTTATGAGCTATCCAGTCTATGGTATTGTGTTACAGCAGCCCAAATGGACTAAGATACCACAAGTGTCATTCAGTGGAAGTCAAAAACTCCTTCCAGGGCAGATGCCATGTATTTTTCACCTTGTATCTCCTACAGTACTGAGAACCACACACACCTACTTTCTATGATTTCAAAAAGTGTGCACTAGAAACAAAATATTAGAAGTGGAAGGATCTTTAGAGACCATATTGTAAAAATTTCTCAGTTTTATATCCAGATTGTACAAACCTGGGGAAGGTAAGTGATTCCCCAAGGCCACAGTGAATGTGATTAATAAACAATGTGGAAATATAAGATGTAGTCTACAAAGTTAGCACACATCATTCATTAGTGTGAGACTTATTTTAAAACTTTAAGTGATATAAATCTACATCTTCAAATAGGCACACACACACACACAAAACAGGTTTTTAGAATTTCAGAACTTAAGGAGACATGAGCTCATTGACCAAAATTTCCTCATTGGTAAGAAAAATCTACAAGGGCTCAGAGAGATAAAATCACTTCTCTAGATTCACAAAATGGTAAAGACCTGATTTACCAATTCTGAAGCAAGTGTTAATACTGCTTTATCTTATTGCCTTGGAAATAATTCACATTTGTGTAGTAAATTGGTAATTCCCATTTTGAAGTAAATTAGTAAGAGTAGCAACTCATAGGCTATATCCTAAAATAAAAGTAAAGCTTCAAGATATTCCCTGGTAATCTAGGTTACAAATCTTACTCACTTCTATTCAACTTTTCTAAATCTAAAACCTAAGAGATCTGAAGCTAGGAAAATTAGTAACCTAAATTTTCATCTTCTTTTTTTCACAACAATATAACACACGTATATAAAGTTATTTTAAAATAAATTGTTCTGGTAAATTGGCACCTTGACCCAACAAGCAGGTCACGAAATCCAGTCCCTTTCCATACTTCATAAAAACTTATTCAAACCACTGTAATAGACTTTCTGCTCTTGGGAAATGAGCACATAAACGGCAGCATCCTTTCTAATGGCAATTCTCGACATTCTTATTCAAGTTCTGTGTTAAGTGCCCAGATACATTAAATCAATCCATTGTTTTCCATCCGCACAGACAGCCCAGCGTTCTGGAGACGAACGGAGGCCGCAAAGAAATCAATCATCAGAATGTGCTTCTTTTAACACATTATACTCTTGGTTAATTGGGTTTTAAAATAATCTGATAAAATTTGGATTTGAATTCAAAGTTCTTGACAGAACTGTTGCCAAGAAATGAGAAAGTAATATTTCTCTAAAACTATCACTTGAAAATCTTGAAAGAAATGACTTATCCATAAAGATTTAATTTTTTTTTCTTATTTGAAATGCTGCAAGTAGCCAGGCAGCAATAGAAAATGAAACCTTTATGTTGTACGTTGTACTGAGACACCTGGTGTTGGGCCCACCATTTTTCCTGCTGAGCAGCAGACAATGAGATGTAATATTGACATTCTCTTTGAAATGCTCCAGGGTCTACTAAAGTGCTCCCTCTGTAGAGGTAGAAAGTTCACCTGAGAACCTTGAAAAGGCATATAACCTCAGTCAAGGCTTTAGATCGGATTTTACTTTTTCTTCTAGCAGAAGGTGAATAGCAAAGAGAAAATAATTGATTTCTTCATGATGGGGGAATAAGAAATAATATAATGGAAACCATTACACATGAGTCCAAAGTAAAAGACACAAATTATTTAACACAAAGCCACAGCACCCCAGACATTTGACAAGATTGTGAATTCATGCCACTGATTCATATTTTTTTTACTACAAACATAATGGCGTCTATCTTTCTGGAGGATATAGAGAGACTGACAACTTAGGAAGCATTTAATAGTGGTTGCTGCTATTATTGTGTAGTTATGTGAATGACAGTAGATAGATAGAGGCGTAAACTAGTATATACCAATCGATTGCTGAATGTCAAACACTTGACACCTTAAACCAGTTTTAATTCTCCAGGGTTCTCCACGTGGGGTATCATTATCTTCATTTTAAAGATGAACAAACAGGTATGAGAGAGTAAATACTTGGGGGTTAGGTCACCCAGGCAATTATTGCTGGGACTAGGGTTCAAACAGCATAAATAATTGTTCATGTAGCTTATGACATGCCAAGCCCTGTGCTAAGCATATTCCAGGGATCATCTCATTAAATCTGCCCCATAACTGTACAGAATAGGTCCTGACATTTTACTTACTTAAAAGACAAGAAAACAAAATTTGGATTTGTTTAAGAACTTGTCTTGTCACAGAGATAATTAAGTGGCTGAATGATGATTCAAACTGAGATTGTCTGACACCAGAACTCCAAGCCTGTAAGTCCCATTCCATAGTGCCTGCTAATTGTAATGCCCTTGCCCTTGCCTCTACATAACTCAGGCAAAGAAAGGAAAAAACAACAAACAAACAAACAAAAACAATAAAATTCAAAACAACAACAGTAAAATGCACACTTTCATTTTTTTCTCCTCCTCTCATCAAATTCTCCAAACAGTATAATACTATAACACACCAGTGGCAGTTTAAAAGATACTCGTGATAATTTAGCCGAACTAAAAGGTCCATTTCAATTGCTAAAGGAAAATGCTTTCTAGAATAAGAGAGCTTACAGAGAGCAGCACTGCATCCATCTTGATGGATACTTATGTAATAAATTCCCCAATCAGGATCACATCAAGACCAATGATAATTTATCAGCAGCTCAAAAGACAGTCAGTGTGGAGTCAAGGGCAATTTAGAGCAATGACACATTTCTTCTAGATTCAGGTCTGTTTGAGACAGCATTCAATACAGAGTCCATTTTTTGTTTGTTTTTTTCTGGCTGCACTTGTTTTGTTAGGCATCCTTTGGAAATATAAAACTGTTTAATCATTAAAAAAAAGAGTGCAGTAGTATCCTGCCATTTCTAATGTTTCCATATCTTTTTTACAGTAGTAAAAGCTCTACCTTTACAAGGAAAATTCTAACATGATCTTGGCAACCTCTCCTGAAAATACAAGCACAGTTCCAGAAAAGTGACATTCCTTAGGCACCAGAGATTTCAATTTCTGCACTCTGAATTTTGGAAATTCTGTTCTAGCTTGTTGTAATTGAGGCTTTGACAACTAAACAAATCTGTTACAAAGAATGCTGCACATTTCATAAAAATTCTCCATCTAAATGCCCATATTTTCTCTGCTATGGTTTAGGATGTCTGATTGTGTGAACTTGTGAGACAGAGAATTTCACCAGTCTTGAAAGAAGGAATCCAAGTGAGACTCTTTCGGCACAAGGAAAACAGCATAGCCAAAGGAAGAGTTTTTGAGTTATTCCAGGTATGTTCTGACAGAATTTTTTTTAATTACCGAAATTCGCTGACGTACCAATTAATTTAAGTGAAGGATTACCTTTATATGAAAAAAAAGGGAAGAATAATTTTATGGGTTTTTTAGGACACTGATATAAATTATTCTGCTGATTAATTGGGTTTAAAAAAGGATATAAATTTGGACTTGTATTTAAAGTCCTTGACAGAACTATTGCCAAGAAATGAGAAAGTAAGACGATTTAGACATTGAGATTTTCCAGGATATGAAAAGATGGTTTGAATTCTTTCACCAACTGCGTTTCTATTTCCCCTCATTGCCAATCAAACAAGGCACCAGGAAATGTAATCCATTAGACTTAATCATAGTTAGCTCAAATCACATTTAACTATTCAATTGGAGAAAACTACCAGCAAAACTAATTACAGAGCTACAAAATAGCAATGATAAAACTGAAGCACAACAATAGGACAGGAAACTCCTAAGAAATTGAGAATCAACAAATATACATAATTGTCAGTGAAAAGAGGCAATCTGCGTCATTAACCAATTTTGAGAAGAATTAATTACCTTTCTGTCAAATGTTTTTAAATCATATCTCAAAATTCTAGAGTTCTCCTTCATCAATTAGACAAAACTTTAAAGAGGAAACATTAATCTAACAAGAATACTGATAAACTATAAATAAAATTTCTTCTTGTTTCAAAGATAATATAACCAAATTTTATAAAATTTTATAACAAATTTCAAATTAAAAATACTTTAAAATATTATATACCCTAGGGGCTCCTGGGTAGCTCAGTGGGTTGAGTGTCTGACTCTTGATTTTGGTCAGGTCATGATCTGAGGGTCCTAAGATAGAGCCCCCTATTTGGCCCCATGCTCAGAGGGGAGTCTGCGTGGGATTCTATCCCTCTCCCTCCACCCCAGCCCCCTCCCCTGCTCATGCACATGCCATTACTCTCACACTTTCTCTCTCAAAAAATAAAATAATAAAATATAAAATAAAATAAAATGTATCCCATTGTACAGAGATGAGAATACACCTGTCTCACTCTTTAGTTTATGGATTCTTTGAGGATTAAAGAGAATATCTCATTCAATTTGGGAATTCTGCCAATTGCTAAGCATGACTGTTGCAAATGCATATTTTGGACCTGGGGGAATAACCACAAGGTGGGTTCCAGGATCCTTGTACCCACTCTGAGACAGACCAGAGTGGGTAGAGATGATCCATGCATCATCTGACCTTCCTAAGCCCCTACTCTGGTAGCCCACATAGACATTTTGGGCCTCCCAGAATTAGTGGCATTTCAGAGCCAGTATCCAGGAATCCCTGAAAGATCTGAGTATTTCCTTCTCTTGAGTGCACAATCAACCTGGTAAAAGGCCATAGGTCACTTTAAGAAAGGACAGGAAAAGATTAACAGAATATATTTTTGGTAACACGGCCGGGTCCTTTCTCAAGGGGCCCTGGCCTTTTACCTTCCTTCAAGGGGTTCTGAGAACACAAACTGGCTCAAGTCTGAGGACTGATTGAGGGAGCACGACTCTGTTTTTATGATTCAAGTTAGACTTTTGTTCACTTGACCTAGAAATCTTTTACTTATCCAGATCAAGTAAGAATTTAGTAGGCTTCTCATATTTTAACTTTTAGAAACACCATGATCAACGACCCAGTGCCAGAGGTCTCGGTGAGTCAGATGACTCTAATTGCGGCTTTGACTCTGCTTGCCATTACGGGAACTATGCCCACCTTGCCTTGGACAACTGGGTGCTGCCATTTTGCTCTTGTCACCCCGGGATCCAATTACTCCCACTGCATTTTGTTTTTCCAATTCAGTAACAGTAACTCCCATTGCATTTTCTGCCCTATGGACAAAAGTGATCAGAAAGCTCTTCAGGGTTCCCGGTGTCCCCCTCACAAATTTGTTTCTCAAAGTCGTGGTGAAAGGTGGGCCCTCTGGCCCTCCTGGGTGGGTGAACAGATCTTAAATGACAAATCAATTATAACATGTAAAGTTTCCTAAACCTTTGAATCCTTTCAATTATTTACCAGAGCAGCTCTAGCATTTTAAGTTAATTTACTAGAGGCCACCTTTTGGTCCATGTTTCAACCAACCAACCAAACTGTTATAGCTCTTTCTAAGTTCCTGAGCCATAACAGTAAATCCAGAATCTCTGCCTAGTGGACCTCTGGATTTTGGAAGCAGCATATTCCTGATCTGCATGTGCTACTCTGACCCATTTACTGAATGAGCCCAAAGCTGTTAAAGTTTTGAGTGGGGCCCAGAACAAAAGAAGGTTCTTTCACAGGTTCAGGCTTCCATACAAGCTGCTCTGTCACTTGGGCCATATGACCCAGCAGATTAAATGACGTTTGAAGTAGCAGTAGCAGATAGGGACACTGTCTAGGGTTTTTGGTAGACCCTATAGATAAACTACAACACAGGCCCTTAGGATTTTGGATCGAAGCTCTGCAAACCTTTGCAGATAAATACTCTCTCCTTTCCATAAACAGCTTTCAGCTTGCTACTGGCTCCTAGTAGAGACTCAGTGCTTATCCAGGGCCCACCAAGTCACCATGAGACCTGAGCTGCCCGTCATGACTTGGGTGTCATCTGGGTCAATAATAACCACAAAATTGAGCCACAAATTTGGGCACATGCAGCAGCTCATGATCATTAAGTAAAAGTGGCCTCTGTGTGATCAGCCTTGAGAAGGTCTTGAAGGTACAAGTAAGAGATGTGAGTAAGTGACCCAAATGCCCATGGTCCCCATTCCTGCTCTATTACCTTCTTTCTTCCAGCCTTCACATATGACCTAAATGGGAGATGTATGATCAGCTGACAGAGAAAACTTAGGTCCGGTTTACAGGTGATTCTGCACACTATGTAGGGATCAGCCAAAAGTGGACAGCTGCAGTACTATAATTCTTTTGGGGGACATCCCTTAATAATGGTGGTAAGGGAAACCTTTCCAACAAGCAGAACTTGGAGCAGAGCACCTGGTTGTTCATTTTGCTTGGAAGAACCCATGCCAGATGTGCATTTATATACTGATTCATGGTTGTGACTAATAGTTTGGCTAGATAATCAGTGACTCGAAAGGAACATGACTGGAACATTGATGACAAAGAGGGAATGAGGTTTGTGGAGAGATCTCTCTGAGTAGGTAAAAAAACGTGAAGATATCGTGTCCCATGTGAATGTTCACCAAAGGGTCTCGACAGGAGGATTTTAATAGTCAAATGGATAGGATGACTCATTCTGTGGATACCAGTCATACTTTCCCCAGTGACCCCTATCATGGCCCACAGGATTCGTGAACAAAGTGGCCAGGGAGACAGCGATGAAGGTTTTGCGAGGTCGTAGCAACAGGGACTCCATTCACAAGGATTACGTTGCTATGGCCACTGCTATATGCCTAATCTGCCAGTTAGAGACCAACCCTGAGTCCTCAGTATGGCACCATTCCCTACGGTGATCAACCAGTTACCTGAGGGCAGACTGATTATATTGGATGACTTCCATCATGACAAAACAGCATTTTGTTATTACTGGACCAGACAGCTCTGGCTAGCATAAGCCTCCCCTGCAGAAGGTGCTTCTTCCAAAACTACCACCTGTGGACTTACAGAATGTCTTTTCCACCATCAGGGTAATCCACACAGCACTATTTCTCAACACAGAACCCACTTTACAGCAAATGAAGTAAGGCAGTGGAGCTATGGTCATGGAAGTCACTGGCGTCAACCAAGTTTTCCTACCATCCTAAAGCATCTGGCTCCACAAAACAGAAGAATGCCCATTTGAAGACTCAGTTACAGCACCAGGTCAGTGGTAACGCTTTGCAGGGCTTGAGCATGGTTCTTCAAGAGTCCGTATTGCCCTAAATTGGCATCTGATATATGATGCTATTTCTCTGATAGCCAGGATTCTCAGGTCCAGATTTGAAGGGATGGAAATAGGAGTGGCACCACTCATGATTATCTCTAGTGACCTACCAGCAAAATTTCTGCTTGTTGTTCCCATGACTCTGTGCTCTTCTAGTCTGAAAGTCTTAGAGCCAAAGAGAGGAATGCTTTTGCTAAAACAAATAAACAAATAAAAACCACAACACTGATTCCATTAAACTGGAAGTTGAAACTGCCCCCCAGAAATGCTGGGCTCTTCATGCCTCTGAGTCAACAGGCAAAGAAGGGAGTTACTATATGGGATTGATCCTGACTACCAAGGAAAATTCTGACTGCTACTCCACAATGGCGGTAAGGAAGAGTATGTCCAGAATACACAGGGCATGTCTTAGTTTTACCACGTCCTGTGATTACAGCTGATGGAAAGCTCCAAAAAAGACAAATTCGGGAAGACTATTAATGGCTCAAACTCTTCAGAAATGAAAGTTTGGGTCACCCACTGGGTAAAGAACCATGATTAGTTGAGGTCTTACAGAGGCAAAAGGAAGAATGAGTGGGCGATGGAAGAAAATTAGCTATGAATCACCAGCTACAAACACATGACCAGTTATATAAATGAAAACTGTAATTGTCATGAGTTTGTTCCTTATTTTGTTATAAATGTGTCTGTGTGTGTATTAAGTAAATCTCTTTGTTCTCTTTCCCCTCTTATCCTCTTATCATATAAGATGTATTGACTTTATATCATAGTATTTAAGTATTGCTGAATTTACAAAATAGAATTTAGGTTATAGGATATTAAGGAGAAAAATAAACATCACTCAAGGACTTTCAAAGACTCTACATCCTCTTTTGAGAAAAGAGCTATGAGTTTGGAGCTGTACATATGACACTGGAATCATATTATATGGAAATATAAACTAGATTACCTTCCATAATGTGAGGACTTCCTCTGGACTCTAATTGTAAGTTTGCCCTGGATTTTAAGCCTGCCACCTGCCCTCCTGCAGACTTTGGACACACACGTCTCCACCACTGCATATAGATAGTGTGTGTGTGTGTGTGTGTGTGTGTGTGTGTGTGTGTGTGTGATACATATCTATATCTATCTATCTATCTATCTATCTATCTATCTATCTATCTATCTATCTATCTATCTATCTTATTTCTCTTGTTTCTCTGGAGGACCCTGGCTAATACATATCCCCTAATTCTCAATGTTTTACTAATTAAGTCTTAGACTTTTTTTTCCAAATGCTATACAGTTGACCCTAGAACAAAATGGGTTTCAACTCTGCAGGTCCAATTACCTAGAGATTTTTTTCAATAAACACGCTACTATACTGTAAATGTATCTTCCTTATGGTTTTCTTAATAACATTTTCTTTACCTTACTTTATTGTAAGAATACAGTATATAATGTACATAACATACAAAATATGTGTTAATCAACTGCTTATATTATCATTAAGGCTTCTGGTCAACAGCAGACTATTAGTTTTTTTTTATTGTAATTCTAGTATGGTTAAAATATAGTGTTATATTAGTTTTAGGTGTACAATACAGTGATTCAGCAATTCTCTAAATTACTCAGTGCTCATCATGATAACCTCCCCTCTGTTAACGATCAGTTTGTTCTCTATAGTTAAGAGTCTGTGTTTTGGTGGTCTCTTTTTTACTTTGTCCATTTGTTTTGTTCTTAAATTCCACTGATGTGATACACATATACAGTGGAATATTAGCCATAAAAACAAATGAAATCTTGTCATTTGCAATGGATGACACATGGATGGATCTAGAGGGTATAATGCTAAGTGAAATAAGTCAAGAAAGACAAATACCATATGGTTTCACGCATATGTGGAATTTAAGTAGTTAAGTTTTGGGAGAGTCAAAAGTTATATGTTGATTTTCAACTACAAAGGGGTTGGTGTGCCAATCCCCATATTGTTCAAGGGTCAACTGTATAACAGAAAAGGGACTTCTAAGTTGCCTATGGATCACCGCAGGGACTCTTTCCTGGTTTTTTAAAATCAAACAAAATCTTGGAAGAATTATTGAATGCTGCAATTTTTTCCATTTCTAGCATCTTCATGAACTGAACAGAAACATATGCAACGCAATTACTATCTTCAGAATTCCAGGGTCACTTTGGATCCCAGAACAACAAATATATAAGCAGAATAAACTTCCACCTGATAAATCATAAATCAAATCTAATATTAATTTTGGAGAGAAAGGTGGAGAATTCTAATGAGCTCTTGTCCAATCCATACTATAGCATAGTACTACGGACTGAACATAGTAGGACCTTGATTGAGGGGAGGCACAGCTCAGTTTAGTAGGCAGTGAAGCATACTGGGAGGAATGAGGTTTGCAGGGAAGTCAGGTCTAAATCGCAGATAATTTTATGACCTTGAGAATAAGACCTCCCATTTCTAACCTCTGATTTTCTCATCTGAAAGCTGAGGAAGTTAAATAGCAGGTAAATCAGAAGACACTGAAAGGGTATATCCACATTCAAAGATACCCTGAGCTCAACATTGTTTTTGCTTTGTGGTTATTGTAGTAAGGCCTAGGCTTATTGTGGGCATTTCAATGTCCTCTGAAAATCCTGGCTTGATCTCTCACAGTTTTCTTGGCAGTTTTAGTATTCTATTTGGGTCTTCAGTTTTGTTTTTTAGCTTTCTTTCATCCTGGTCATTGAAATGGAATCAAAACATTAGTTTATAGAAGACTTTATTTTGATTTTTGAACTCTGAGATTTATTATAGTCCCTTAAAACATCTTAAGATTCTAGAAATAACAATACTATGATCAGATATAAACTAGTCTAGTCAATTTTCTAAGCACCTTGATTTGTAATCATTTACTAATAGTTTCCTGAGACTGGACCCAGAGAATATTTGAGTTAAATATTAAAATTATCCAAGAGTACCAGAGCTCTTACTGAATGTTACTCTATGATAGAACTGTGTTATCTTCTTTACTCACAAAAAAACCCTCAAAGTCATAATAGTTAGTACTTAAGAAATATTTTATTTTTTTACATAATAAGCATGAATGTGATATTTCCTATAAGCCAAGAAGTGTCTTAAGTATATTAAACATAATAATTCATTTAATCCTCAAGACAGCCCATGAGGTTGTAACATTTTTTTTAAGATTTTATGTATTTATTTGAAAGTGAAAGCAATCACAGAGGAAGAGGGAGATGCAGAATTGCCACTGAGTGGAAAACCTGATGCAGAATTCAGTCCCAGGACCCTGAGACCATGACCTGAGCCAGAGGCAGACACTTAACCAACTGAGCCACCAAGGCGCCCCAAGGTTGTACCATTTTTAGAACTGATTTGTCTGATAAGTCAACTGAGACAGAGAAGATAAATAAATTGCCAAAGACAACATCTTAATAAGCAGTAGAACTAAAATTCAAACTAGAAACTAGTTCCTAAGTCTGTGTCTTTAACCAGTGTATTAAGGGTTTAAACAGCTTCCTTAATAAGTATACACAGTTATTATCCTCATTTAAGAAATGAACAATTTGACCCTCAAATTCAATGCCAAAGTTGCATAGACTCTAAAATGTAGAAGCCAAACACACACCCAGAACAGTCTGGCACCAAATCCTTTAATTTTTATTACCATACAACATTATCTTTCACCTTAAAGGCAAACAAGAGATAATAACAACTAAAACACCTGAAGCCCTGACAGGTTGATGATGCTATTAAAACAACTGGAAAAATACTTAATGACGTTAAACACTTAGTGAAAAGAGCGTATCTAGTATCTGAGACCAAAAATGCCAATGTGCCCACAGAAGGCTGGTTAGAGTCAAGGCAAAGCCCAATGTCTCCTTGGTTGAGTCAGCAGACTTATTCGGGCCATGATCTTACACGGGGCAGTCTGTATTCTAAGACCTCAAATCTTCCTTTGACCCTGTGCTATTCTCAGTTCCTGAATTGAGCAGATTAGGGTGATAAACCTAGTGTCTTGATTTCACCATCAAGATGGTAATCTCTTAGAGAGTAAACAGTACATTAGACTACCCTACCAGGCCTTGCGCCTAGCTGACACTAAATACACAATGGACTCTACCTGAGTGTCCTGAAATGAACTCCAGTTTGACTGAGTTGCCAATCTATTTCCCGCTGCCCAGAATAGCATCTTACCCAATTAAATTTATTTCTTGCTATCCTATTAAATGTGCCCCCCTACTCCAGCTAAGCCCAATTCCTCTCTGGCCCAGTCCATCTCATTAATGACTTGATGTTGTTGCCCTGGTTGGCATAAGTAAGAAGAAGTAAGGAGAGACACACAGTATATCTGTAGAATTACTAGAGACATTAAATCCCTGTATTGAATTACTGTAGGAATAATCCCCAAATATAAATTTAGATTTGTGATCAGATGTTCTTTTCCAAAACGTTTTAATGAAACAAATAGTTCTAAAGCATTGTTGTACTAACATTTTTAACCCAACAGCCATTGAAGAACCTAGGTATGCAAGCCTGTGCCCCATAACACAGTAAATACCAGAACCTGGGACATACGTGGCAATATGATATGTGATGTGCTCTCCAGCAGCCAGCCCTGGCAGCCCCTCACTCTCTCTGGCACTGTATACGATGTTATTTAACATATGTCATGGATTAACACACGATAAATCGATCACCATTCTATTACCCACTGCATTAACCATGAGCAACTTTATTCTCTCACTGAATAGCAAATTGAAGAATCATTCTTCAGAAAGCACGGTCTCACATGACAAGATAAAGGTCAGATTTGCAATTTTAGTTTCCTCTGATTCCTTTCTCCCATTCCTATGTCTATAGAATCAACAGAGCTAGGAAGTTTTGTGGAAAAACAAAACAAAACAAAAGCTAACAATTTGAAGATGCCCCTGAATTATGAATTCTATTCTTTTTTCAAAGATTTTATTTATTTACTTGAGAGTGAGAGAGCATGAGCTTGGGGGGCGGAGGAGGGACAATGGGAGATGGAGAAGCAGACTCCCCGCTAAGCAGGAAGCCTAACCTGGGACTTGATCCCAGCACCCTGGGATCATGACCTGGGCCAAGGCAAACACTTAACAGACTGAGTCACCAAGGCGCCCCATGAATTATATTCTAAAACAAAAATTAAATTTCAGTTTATTTTTTAAATTCATTTATTTATTTTAAAGAGAGAGAGAAAAAGAGAACGTAAGGGGAGGGACAAAGGGAAAGAATCTCAAGCAGACTCCCCACTGAGCACAGAGCCCGACATGAGGCTCTATCTCACAACCGCAAGATCTGTCCTGAGATGAAATCAAGAGTCAGTCGCTTAACTGACTGAGCCATTTAGTTGTCCCAAATTTCACTTTTTAAAATATATATATATAATATTAATTTTTTCAATCTCATTCTCTTTAAGCTGCTATTTATCTTATGTCTTAATTATATCTTAGTTAGCCATAATGCCATTTGTTAATCTTACTGGAAAATATAATACACACATACACGTATATACTTTTTTTGAAGAATAATACATATGTTTTTTGAAGAATGATAATACATAATACATAATACATGTTTCCAGAATTCTCCAGGGAAATTGCTTCCCTTAATGTTTCTTTCTAAAAATAAAGATATAGATAGATAGATAGATAAAGATACAGATATATAAATTCCTGAGACTTGAGTTCCATTGCTGAGTGTCGATGCTTTCTTCCCAGCTCTTCATCTCTCCTCTCTCTTCCCCTACACAGGGTGTAGACTAAAAATCTCTGTTTTTCTCAACATTTCAGCCAGTACCCTAGGTTTCTGTATCCCACTCAATTTTTTTTCAATGGACCATGTGCCATCAATTATTATGCAAAACGAGCATTTTAAATATGCAAAGAAGTGGTAAGATCTTGTATGAATATGTTATATTTCAGAGAGCTTAGATTCTGAAATTGTGTGAGGCTCTTGAGAAACTGTAATAAGTCCTCAACGTTTATAAATTATGGGAGGTGCAATTTACAGACATGGTTCTACCTTGCCTGAAGCAGAAAGAACTATCAGACACACCTGCTGTATTCCCAGGTTCTGAAACACACATATGCTCAGCCAGGGGTTCACATCAGTTTCAAACATGAAGGGTAGCAATTAGAAACAAATTCAATAGATGTTAGAAACTGGTTGAAAATTGTCAGCACTTTAGTTGAAGTATAGACCATTTCAAAAGTGGTAATCGTGCGTTGTCCTAACTGTGCAGTAGCAAAGTAAGCCATCTAGAGAGAGGAAATTGTCATGTTCACCACATTTGTTTTCCACGTATATCAGCAAGAACAGGCCCCACATATCACAGAAAGTCAAATATGTATTCATTTGACTATGATGTGATTTTAAATTCTCTTCTGTTTGTCCAATGACAAATACTTCTTTCCTCCTAATTAAACAGTTGATGGGATGTTACTTTTGTTGTAATTAATACACTTCAGCTTTTGTTCAGTATTGACTTGATAATGGTTTAACATTCTCCATCAATTTAAATGGAAGATAAAGAAGAACAGGAGATTGAAGCCTCATTTCTGCCCTCCTGGCTTTATGTCTTATATGTAAGCTTATATTTTAGCTTCTAGGTGACCAAATACTTCAACTCACATTTATTTTGGAATGGCCATCATGTATACTGTAGAAATAATTGTCAAAAGGTATGTGAATGACCTGGGTGAAAAGCATCAGAAAAGAAAGATCCTACAAAGAGTATTAGTACATTAGCCATGTGCGCAGTACTAATTTTTTTTTACTATCTTTTTTATAGTCACGTGAGTGATAAGTAGGCAGTATCTATAATTATTATATTGGAGCCAGAATTTAATAGAAATTTACATTCAGTGCAAATATGCTAAGTGCCTACAAGCATTCAGTGTATTATACCACATACTGAGAACATGAGGAAGAGATGAAAATCAGAAAGAAATATCAAAGTGTGGCAACTGCAATATAATATATGTTCAAAGCAGTATCTGTCTTGGGTGGTAAAAGAATCATAAAAAGAATGCAATGTTTCCTTATCGATAGTGCAAAAGGGAATTCCTATACTGTGTGGGCCTTAACAAGTCCTTTCCAGGCTAAGAATTAATGATTACTTATTGGCTATTTTTGTCTTGTTCCTTTGATCCTTTCACAGGCCCTTGTGGAAATGCCTATGTTTTTCTGCAGGTAAGATGAAGATAGCCTTGCTTACTTGGACCCTCATAATGTGACATTTTTCTTCAACGGCACTTTGTGAATTTTTTTATACCACTCCGAACTAGAGCACTGAATCAATTGTGGGAATGTGCTGAATATCCATCCATAAAGGGAAACAAGATTAATGACCTCTAAATGTGAATGGGCAAGAGCAATTTACAAGAGTGAGTGAGGGTCATATTTTATCACAGGCAGGTACCTTATTCCAACTTTGCAAACAGTTACGAAAAATGCACAGAACCACAAATCCTTAGCTTTTCTATCCTCATGCAAGACCCTTGTGTGTTCTGGAAGAATAATGCCTACTATGTTTTAACCCTTAACTCAATCTTCATATGTTAATGAAGATTTAAAAAATTGCTAAAGTCCTCCATGAATCAGAAACCAACGGAAAAAACATTTTCCTTCCCACCCCACACCACGGGGCCTGTACTTCCCTCAACAAGAAAAAGGCCATCAAATTGTATTTCTCACTATGTGGAAAATCCTTAGTATATCGTCTAGTCATTCTGTATTTTTAAAAATTTTCTTTCACCTTGGGCTTTGTCCTTGTTCCACTGAACTGTGACTTCTAATCAATGTATCATATGGCATTTATTTTTATATTTTTGGTACTCCTAGTAGGGGATGTTAGAAGGTGTATGAATGGAAGATACTAATACGGTCTTTCTGGAACACATCATAAAGTAACAGAAATAAACACACTTATTCCTATGATATTGGGTCCATATTCCTCACCTTGATGGTAATGCCTGTAGGATAGTTTGGGCAAAACCCATTCTAGTACCCACTAAATGACCTGTGTGAGTTTCCATATGCACATTTGAGGCCATGAAAAAAGAGTTAGATAGCTGGAATCAAAGTCAAAGTGTTGGGTGCCTGGGTGGCTCAGTGGGTTAAAGCCTCTGCTTTCGGCTCAGGTCATGATCTCAGCGTCCTGGGATGGAGGCCCACATCGGGCTCTCTGCTCGGCAGGGAGCCTGCTTCCTCCTCTCCCTGTCTCTCTGCCTGCCTCTCTGCCTGCTTGTGATCTCTCTCTCTCTGTGTCAAATAAATAAATAAAATCTTTAAAAAAAAAAAGAAAAAAAAAGTCAACGTGTTATTAGCCATCTCTGGATGCATAACAAATTCTCTACAACTTAGTAGCTTAAGTCAGCCTGGATTTATTATCTCTGTTTCCATTGGTCAGGAGTCCAGGGACAGAATAGCTGAGTTTTCTCCTGATAGTCTCATGGGGCTAAAATTACAGTAGCAGCCAGGCTCTCTTCTCATCTGGAACTTGGGGTCCCTATGCCACTCATATGGTTGTAGCAAACTTTAATTCCTTGCAGTTGTAAGGCTGAGGTCAGTATGGGGCCACTCTCAGCAGCTTGAGGCCATACAGGTTCCTTTCTTGTGCCCCCTCCTCTATCTTCAAAGCTAGCAATGGAGACTCTCCCTTCTGTTCAATCCCTTTCTCATTTTGAATCTTTGTTGCCTGGAAGATCCTTGCCCGTTTAAGGGCTGGTCTGATTAGGTCAGGCCTACTGAACATAATCTCCTTTCTTAAAGTTGATTATGCCGAATAACAAAATCCAATTATGGGAATGATATTGTGATGTCACATCATCATCACAGATCCCTCTCAAGGGGAGGGTGTTTTACAAGGCAGTGGGTCTTTGGGGGTCATCTTAAAGTTCTGTCTACCACATAAGGTATTGAAAAGAGTATAATGAAAGCAAAGCCTGAGCCAAGACGATTAAGCTATTATCTCCAGGAGGGTTGTCCAGAAAAGGCAGCAAGAGAGCATCTCTAGAAAGAAAGAAGAATGATGATTATTTCTCAGTTAAGTTTAGGGGTTAAAATGGGTTATTTGGACAAAGGAATGACATAGTTAAAAGTATCTACTTGATAATGGAAAGGAAAATATGAATATTTGTAACTTAACCATTCATTCTCTAACTTCAAAGATTCTAGGACAGTGTTCTCCTGTGCTACTGGGTGACCAGGCTAAAGCCTTCCAATCCTGGGTAAGCCAACTTATGAAATATGATGAATGCTGAATGAGTTCAGGGTTCCACACCACTGGCAACATCCAAAGAAACTTCTGGATATTTTTTAAAGACAACAACAGCAAAATGAATAGCTAAAAGAAGTGTTCTCGGTATTCTCAGTATTGACTACAGCTGAAGAGAACTCCAGTGGTAGACTGACTGAGTTTGAACTTGATGGCTCTTTGACCTTGGGAAAGTTATCCAACTTTATTTTTGCCTCACATAACTTGGTTGTAAATAGGGGGACAGAAAGATACCAAGCTGATGTAATTAATAAATATGTTTTTAAATGCCCAACATAGTTCATATGAAGAAAATTCAGCCATTATTCTTATCATTAGGTATTCATATTCCTCTTAATACTACCCAGAACCAAAGTTTATACATCTTGGCCCTACCACTGACACCTCAAAATTTCAATAGGAACTTTCAACCCTTGTCATAGCACTTTGTTGTTATGTGCTTGCCCACCCATCTAATCTTCTGGGTGGCAAGTTTTCTTTTCTTTTCTTTTCATATTTTTAAAGTAATTGCTACACCCAAAGGGGTCTTGAACTCACTCAGAGTCACATGGTCTACTGAATGAGCCCACCAGGTGCCCCAGGGTGGTAAGTCTCCTTAAGGGAAGAGAGTTGTGCTTCTCACTGATCTATAAACCACTGGACCCATAGGAGACACCTTATACATATACGTTGCTTGAGTGTCACATCTGTGTAAGCAGTAAATCACTTATGCAGTATGAGTTTTCAGGTATGGCAGACACTGGCAGCTACCTAACTTACATTTATGCTCCTTACTACACAGAATATAGATTTTGCTTGGGGAGCCGTGTGAGAGGCCCATTGATCCACAGTCCCTTGTGGTACAGTCCTGTCCAAAAGATGTTGGGGGAAATACCTGGTCCTTTCCTGAGTGAAATGAGGATGTGATTTAAGAGGCAGAGCGGCCTTTTTGTGACTTTGAGGCATAAACTAAAAGAGACACAAACTAAGGATAGCAGTGTGGAAAAATACAAGGAATCAGGTATATTGAGGACTTGAGAATCACTGCCTAATACTTGACAGGGTACCCCTATACTTCCTGATAGGTGAGGAAAGTAAATGCCTATTTGGTTAAGCTACAATAGTCAGATTTCTGTTAAATGCAGCCAGGTTCAAGTTTTAACTGATACATTAGTTTATTCAGCATTGAAGGCCAAAGATCACCAAAGAGCTGGCAGAATATAGTCAATCCATATTAACGCCATCCTTCTGCCACTTGCAGACACGTAATTGGATACAGAGTCACTGTACAAATAACTTGAGGAGGGTGAGAGGAAGCACACAAGGAGAATAATGGCTAAGGGAGTGCTTAAGCATGACTTCAAGCAACATGGGACGATCATCCATTGCTGGGCAACAGAGAGAAAAGCATCTCGTTTTGCATGTGCTGTGCTGTATAATTCAATCAGCCTGCGGCGGGAAGGGGGCCACAAACAGAAAAGTGTTAACTATGGCTACAGACCTCAAGAGAACAAAAGGGAAAGAAATAGTCCACAAAGTCCGCATGCCTTAGCTTTTTTAGGCAAGTACGCACATGTGTACACACACACCTACGTATTGCAGTGTATGTGTGTGTACTTGGATATACGCATTAACGTGTTTATCATCGAAATTCAGAACACCATTGCTATGAAAAACACAGAGCTGGGTCAGAATGCCTGGGTCGAAATTCCATCTCTGCAGCTTAATAGCTGTGTGTTCTCATCTTCGGGCCTTGTGGGGTTTTTTGGTTTTGGTTTTGGTTTTTAATTTTTTTGGCGGGGCGGGGGGGGGCATCTGCAAAATGGTTATAATAGAACCTATCCACAAGACTATTACATGGATGCTATGAGTTACTTAGTAGAAAGTACACAGGATGGGGCTTGGCACAGTCCCATATGAGTTGGCCAGTATTATTTTTCCAATGCCGCAGAAGTAAAATGCTCTCAATTATGCATGTATAAAATAATGGCTTTATAGCCACATCTCTTTCTACATTGGTAAATGGAAAACCCATTGTCCTGATTAATGTTCGTTTACATGTTGCAAATCCTTATGAATTTTATAAAGTACCAGCAGCATCAACTACAACAGCTACCACATATCGAATATTTACTAGGTGCTGGGCTGTGCTTCATGCTTTACTTGCATTACCTTGTTTAAACCTCAGAGTGCCAAATAATGTAACATTATTGCCAGCCTTATAAAAAAAATTAGTAGACTTGTCCTTGGTAACAGAACAAGTGGAGCAACTGGGATTAGAATCCAAATCCAGGGATGCCTGGGGGGCTCAGCCAAATCAGCATCTGCCTTCAGCTCAGGTCATGATCCCAGGGTCTGGGACTGAGTCCTCACATGGGGTTCCCTGCTCAGCAGGGACCCTGCCTCTCCCTCTGCCTGCCTCTCCCCCTGCTTTTGCTCTCTCTCCTTCTCTGTAACTCTCTCTCTGTAGCTGGCAAGTAAATAAAGAAATAAAGTCTTTAAAAAAAGAATCCAAATCCAATTCTGTCTCCAGAGCCTACATTTTTGTGCTTGATGCTGTCACTTTTACCTATGCACTATTTATTAACTTCAATGACATGCCATAACTGAAGAGATAAAAAATATCCCCATGTAGGACACTCAAATCAGTTTCTATTCATACAGGACAACACACTTGAGCTAATTTCCACAAAGCAATCTCTTAGTTACCACTAATCTCCTCTTTTTATATCCTAGAATAGTAATGTTTAGAAAAATCTTAGAACAAAGGATAGTGAGTATTAACATGTAACACCTCAAGTATCTGCTCAACCAAATGTTGCATAAACCACTACTTCCTACCCATTCACATAAGAAATGGTCCATGTATAAGTAAAGGGCACAGAATGAAATTTAATAAACTTCTCCAGTATATACATGCCCCCTTCCAAACCTAACCACCCTCAAGCACTAGAGTTAGCCACCTTGTTTGTCATCTGCTTAGTATGCTCTTCATTAATTGTCAGTTTAATTGCTTTAATTGTGTGCCTGGTGCAATGGCACTTAGCCAAAAGGGTGCAATCTGAAATCCATTACACTCCACTCCCAGTGGTGGGTGCCTTGAGATAGAGCCGCACCACCCAGGAGAAAGGGGCGTGTTTTTTCCTAATCAGCATGAAGAGGTGATTCTTCTAGCAAACACCTTGCGTTCATAGCTGTGCCATCTTGTCCACCATCACCCCAAGTACCTGCAGAAACAGGTAGTATATAATGAGTCCTAAGTAAACGTCTGATTGAAAATAAAACCAAAAAAACAAAACGGAACAAAACAAAACAAAAAAAAAATGGAATGGTCTACAAAAGGAGTAAAGGGAAAAGTACTCTTCTCCTTTCTTTTCTTTCCCTCACTTTGCACAGTTCCAGGCTGATGCTACTTCCTAGGATGCCCTTACCCAGAATATCTCTGCAATGTCATAAAATGGAAGGCCTGGGGCCTAATGTACTATTCCATTCAGAATGCACAAGTAGACGTGTGCTGCATAAGAATAAGATTAGACCCCATGTGGGCTCTTTTTTGCATAATAAAATCCCACATGTTAAAATGCAGATTTATTTTAAGCCCTGGAAGTGCTGACCATATGCCTCGGTGGCTGAGGAGATGGCTACTTAATAGATAATCTGCAATGCAAGCCAAAGAACTAATCACGGCCATCTGATCATCATGCCCCATCAAAAGCCAGCAATGAGAAGCCGGGAAACAGAGCCAGAGATGGCCTAGGCATCTCACAGGCACTGAGAAATCGTGAGCCGAAAAGAACTGGAGGAGAAAATGAACATCTCCCCACCCTAACAAAAATAACACAGTAACAATCCTAACAGTACAGCTCCATTACCGTGGGCTTGCTATGAAACATGCAATCCACTGACTATGTTACCACTGTAATCTTATGTATCCCCTCTCACTGGGGAAGCTGATGAGGGCGTTGATACCTCATGAGGGCAGGATATTTTCCAAAATCTACATCCTAAATTGTCCCGTGTCAGGTCTCTACGCTTAGTTCTGTTGAGACCAAACTTGAGACCACTATCCTGCAGAACATAGCACATCACAGATGTTAAGCACTTGTTTGTTGAATAAGCATAGAACACGGTGAAATCAATGTTCTGTTGTTAAGTGAATTTAACATATCAGGGTCATAACATTTAGCCCCAGCTGGGTTTCTTGTCTTTCTTTCTTTTCTTTTAAATATATTTATTATTGTGAATAGAAGAGCTTTAAAATATTCTGGACATTTCTCTGCCATCTCACTAGTTTTGAGAGGACACTTGGCCCTTTATTAATGACAGAGTTATGAGCCAGCCTGTGTTTCTTGGAATTCCTTCGTCTCTGTATTGGTTTGATGAGACTACTGTAACCAGTAAGTGGCTTACACAACAGAAATGTATAGCTTCACACTTATGGAGATTGGAAGTCCAAGACAAAGACATCAGCAGGGTTGAATCCATCTAAGGGCTGTGAGGGAGAATATGTTCCAGGCTTCTCCTCTACCTTCTGGTGGCTTACTGGCAATCTTTGGTGTTGTTTGATTTATCGATGCATTAGCTGTGTGTGTCTGTGTCCGAAGGTCCCCTTTCTATAAAGACACGGGTCCTATTAGACCAGGGGCCCACCCTACACCAGGAGGACCTCATCTTAACTAATTACATCTGCAACAACCCTGTTTCCAGATAAGGGCACATTCTGATCTTAGGACTTCAACACAGGATTTGAGGGAAACACAAATAAACATACGACAGTTTCATATCTGTGCCTTTGCGTAAGATCTTCTCCACACTTAGGACACTTGCCCACCGTTGTCTCCCCCTCTCTTATGCTCTTTTCAATAGGTAAATTCATCACCCAGGTCATCCTTTTTTTTTTTTTAAGATTTTATTTATTTATTTGACAGAGAGAGAGAGAGCACAAGTAGGCAGAGAGACAGGCAGAGAGAGAGGAGAAAGCAGGCTCCCTGCTGAGCAGAGAGCCCGATGCGGGCCTCGATCCCAGGACCCTGAGATCATGACCTGAGCCGAAGGCAGAGGCTTTAACCCACTGAGCTACCCAGGCACCCCCACTCAGGTCATCCTTACTATTTCTCTTCTTCAAGAAGCATTTCCTAACCCAGCTCGACAAATCTCAGCCAGTATTATGAATAACAATGTGAATAATAGCAGATGAATATGACTCACACTAAACAGTCAGGTAGCCGTAGTAGAAATTTGCTTTTTTAGTTCTCTTACAATATTTTTATATTTCCTTTTTTTAATTAAAGAAAATTAAGGCTTCTCCTGAGCATTGGGTTGTTACTTTTGTTGGATTATTATTTTCTGGGTGCACACTTGGTCACGAGAAACAGATCTACAGGGTCGCGTGTTATCACAGTGACTCTCTTTCTGTATTCTACTCTTTGTGCCTCATCCCAGGCAAGACAAAACATGTCTAATCCTCGTTTCTTCATCTCAAAAGTCAGGGTATAATTCTTAGGTTGTGGAGTTAATGTGATGGTTAGAGATATACCTGGTGTAGTGCTGGATTCATGACACGTGCTCAGGTACTCATTATTTAATGATTATTATAATCGGGATTATTGTTATTGTACAAAATTAATACTATTAATGTTTCTCCTTGTCTACAGCACCAAAAGTAGAAAAGCATATCTTTTGGAACTCTAACATGAAAACAACTGGACTCTGAAGGCGGCTCTTTCTGATTCAGTATGTGAGCTTTTGTGCACAAGTCTGTGAAATCTGGCATCCTTTGGAATCTTTTTTGACTTTCCTTTGCCTATAATTTAATGTCTGATGATTATGTAGCACAGTGCTATTAAAATCTTATCAAATATCTTTGAACATAATCTTACTTAAGATACATAAGCATACAGATAAATATTGAAAACAAGGAAAATCCTATAACTATCGAATATAGTTTCCAGAAGCAAACACTGAAATATCTTATTAAACACAGTGTCACTTTATTTCTAGGGGAGGTAAACTGATTGCCTACTTACGTTGAAGAACCCACCGCTCTATTGTAAGTGATGTTACCTAGGCTATACCATATACAGGACAACATAATAAAGCTCAAGTCCATAAAAAGAGCATCTACATAATACATATTCTTTAATACAACATACTTTGGTCTTGGTGGGTGGCGGCGGGTCATGAGCACTAGATTAAGGGAAAGAGGCCTAAATTGCCTCAGCGTATTGGCACGTGATCTCTGCCCTTCTTGTGAAATGACAGAGTTGGTCTAAATCTTTTCTTCTGCTTTAGGACTTTAATGATTCTATAAATGTTCTCCAATAAGCTGTTGGTAATGCAAAAGAGTTACAATAGTCAGTTTGCAAATGTATCCTACTTTCAGAACTGAATTAGTAAATAGACCAAAGTCTCTCAAAATAATACGTATACTTTTTTTATGCAGCAGCTCACAAAGTAGTCCATTGATTATTAGATTAGCCTCACAAATTTCACCTCAAAATCTATTTGAAAAAAATTTAGCTTTAGCTGCTTTGCCATCAATTGGGTAGCTTAACATAATGCAGAGGGAGTATAAGAAATGGAATAAAGTCTATATACTTAAACTCTTCATTTCACTGGGAAAAAAAGCAACTAAGATATTATAAAATATGTTTTAGATGCTGTATTTACTAAGAAAGCAAGTGAAAGAGGAAATTAATGAACTAGACATGGTAGCCTCGATTGACATATATGGCAAATTACTTCTTAAAATAGTTTAAGAATATTGCTGACTTAATGTTAAGTCAAATTTAAGATTCCTTGAAGCTTGAAGATTTCATCAGTATGATACACTAGAAGCTCATTATAACATTTGTTATAAAAGTTTGGTGTTTTTTTTCTAACTCCACCATTGGATCTTTTACAAATCCAGTTAATTGGTTTGATAACTAAAGAAACATAAAATGGAGTTTTTAAAATGTAATTCTTATGAACAGGAAAGATAATGACATATTTATGTTCTAAGGTTTAACGATATCTCATCTTCCTAAGCTAACAATACTACTGAGAATAGAACGTGTCTATTCAGCAAACGATGATCACCAGAATCAGTGGCTGAATGATTCACTGATTGATTCATTCACGCATTGATTTATTCAAGTAAGAACTTTAACTGAAAGCCGATTATTATGTGCCTGATGTTAAAATATACATGTCTATATGGCTATCACCAGACAAACTTTTGGGAATGCAAAGATCTTACATCCTTAGGAAGTCAAGTATACTTATCACACTTTATACTCAGCAGAGAAAACTGCATTCAATTGGCACTCAAAAACTGGTTATAGAGGAAATAAGGCACTATGTTTTCTTTAAAAACTGGTAATATGTGTAGGATTGGCATTTTAGTGCACATATTTAGTCTACTGGAGCATCTCACTACCTAAGAAAGGAAGAAAAAAGGTAAGAATAGAAGACTAGTTGTTATTTTAATTTAGATCTATTGATCTTAAAAAGAATTTTGAAAGATATATTTAAAACCTGAGTCCTGCTGAAATTTGGTTCCAACACTTTGGACCATCACATTTATTTTATTCCATTTTTTTAAATTAGAACTTTATTAAAAAAAATTAGAACATGTTTTTTAAAGCAGCTTTGGTTCACAGCAAAATTGAGGGCAATGGAGAGTTCCCACCTAAACTCCTGCCTCTCCTTTCCCCACCCAGCCTCCCCCATTATCAACATTCCCAATCAGAATGGTATACTTGTTATGAACTTATGCTGACATATAATCACCCAAAAGTCCATGGCTGACATTACAATTCACTCTTGGTACTGTACATTCTGTGGGTTTGAATGACTATGTCATGACATATATCCATCAGTATGGGGTCACACAGAGTATTGTTACTGCCCTAAAAATCCTCTGTGCTCTGCCTGTTCATCTCCCCCGCCCCCCAAATTCCTGACAACCACGGATCTTTTCATTGTCTCTGTACTTTTGCCTTTTCCAGAATGTCATACAGTAGTAAATCATACAATCTCGAACATTTTTCACATTGGAAAACATGTAACATGAACTTAAAACATGTAACAAGTAATATGCACTTAAGTTTCCTCCATGTCTTTTCACAGGCTTAATAGCTCATTGCCTTTTAGCACTGAATAATACTCCATTGTCTGGATGTACCACAGTTTATTTATCCTTTTACTTACTGAATGACGTCTTGGTTAATTCCAAGATTTGGCACTTATAAATAAAGTTGCTAAAAACATTAGGGTGAAGGTTTCTGTATAGATTTAAGTTTTTAACTCCTTCAGGTAAATACCAAAGAACATGACTGCTGGATCATATGGTCAGTGTATGCTTGCAGTGCTGTAAGAAACTGCCTAACTCTCTTCCAAAGTGCCTGTACCATTTTGCATTCCCACCAGCAATGAATGGGCATTCCTATTACTCCACATTCTGAAGGCACAAGATGTTGTCAGTGTTCTGGATTTTGGTCATTCTAATAGTGTGTAGTCATATCTGGTTGTTTTAATTTACATTTCCCTAATTACATGTGATGCAGAGTAACTTTTCATATGCTTATTTGCCATTTGTGTTTTTTCTTCCTCCTGCTCCTCCTCTTCCTCTTCTTCTTCTTCCTCTTCTTATCCTCCTCCTCCTTCTTTTTCTTCTTTGGAGAGGGAGGATAGGAGGGAAAAAGGGAGAGGAAGAGAGAGAATCTTAAGCAGTCTCTACACCTAGTGCAGAGCTTGATGCAAGACTTGATCTCACAACCCTGAGATCATGACCTAAGTCAAAATCAAGATTTGGACACTTAACTGGATGAGCCACCAAAAGAGGCCCCATTTGTACATCTTCTTTGGTAAGGTTATCTTTTATGGTCTTTTGCTCATTTTTTTAAATCAAGTTTTTGTTTCCTTATCATTGAGTTTTAAGAGTTCTTTGCAACTTTTGGATATTAATTCATTTTTAAAATCTTACTAGAGATCTCTTACCTCTTCATTTGGTGCTGACAGAGCTAACATATGAATCTTCTTCAAGTATGATTCTGACTATGCATAAATACTGATACAGCTTCATATTTTCATATAAAATAGACTCTCCTGTTGGTTTTCAAACCCATCTCATTTCTATCCTCATTTCTCCTTCTCACCCTTAACTTCCATTACTTTTATACATCAAATAAACTTGAGTTAGTTTCCTCATCTGGATATTTGGATAATAATTGCTATATTTTAGGCCCTTCTGAGGGTTAAGGAAAATGAAAACTGTGGCATACAGTTGGTACTCAATAAATCACGATTCATTACTGTTGTTGTTGAGTCTCCATGCTAGAAAGAGCATGGTTACTATGACACAAGAAAACTTGAGTTGAAATCCTAAGTGTTACTTGCCAGCTCTTTGTTTTCAGACAGGTTAATTTATCTCCTTAAGCTCTGGTTTCTTTATTTATAAAGTTGTGAGAATAGATGATGCGAGTCATATGGTTTAAAGAACCAAGAGAGTTTGTTTCTTTTCTGCTTCATCCTATATATGCTCTATACTCTAGCTTCAGGCTAATCACCATTTGTTTATTATATTATCTGTTCCTTTCCTGCCATCAAATTCTTTCTCAGGCTAATCCTTCAACTAGCACTCCTGTAGTTCAATCAGTACTTTACCCATCATATAAGGCTCAGCTCAACTGTTTCCCTCATTGAGAGTCCTTGGGTTTTTCTAAGAAATATGCTTGCTATCCTCCATCTCACTCTGTATCATACCAAATATCACACTTGTATATACTCTCCTTATTTATATATACCTCTTTCCTCATCTACTCTGTAGGATGTAAGACGCAGGGAGAGGTTATTCCCCTTCATGCCTCTCTCTTTTTTTTAAGATTTTATTTATCTATTTGACAGAGAGAGAGAGAGATCACAAGTAGGCAGAGAGGCAGGCGGGGGTTGGGAAGCAGGCTTCCTGCTGAGCGGAGAGCCTGTTATGGGGTTTGATCCCAGGACCCCGAGATCATGACCTGAGCTGAAGGCAGAGGCTTAACCCACTGAGCCACCCAGGCGCCCCCAATTCATGCCTCTTAAATTAGCTACCCCAGTGTCTTGCACATAAGAAAAATTCAATAAATTTTGGTTAAATTAACTTCATTATGATTTTTCTATACATTCTGGACTCTGTCAAAAACCCCTTATTTCCCATCTAAGGTATTTCCACATTTAGGACCATTTCACATGAAGCAGAACATATAACATATTTAACTTCTTATTGATCTATCCATACATCTTTTCAAATTTTCCCTAAAGATGTAGGATCATGGGTAGTCACAGAGGACAAACAGAGATTAAAGTAAATGTAGCTAGGGGGAATTTTAAGAGTGGATTGGCACACTCCACTTCTGGGATTAAACAAACAAACAAAAACATATAAACAATCACAGGAGAAGTAAAAAGACATCAGGGCCAACTTGGACACAGAGGTCAGAGTTGGCTCATAGAGCATGGGTTTCTTTGTCCACCATTCTAACTTGCTGAAGCTGTCCCTAATCAGAGGTCTAAAGGTCTATTCTTGAAACTTAGTTCCATTTTCTAGTATTGGCTGCAGTAATGAAAGATAATGCTACTTGCTACTCTCATTTATATAGCACTTTCACCTTCCCATTTGCATTGCATCCAATCCTGTGAGTTAGTTGTTGCTAATCTGCTTTCCTATGAGGACCCCATGACTAACCAAACTGACTCCAAGCCACTAATACATCTACGCGATTGAAGATTCCAGACAAAAGTCTTCTCCTGACTCCAACTCCCACCCTCCTTCTAGTATATACCACACTCAAAATATTCTTTTCATCCTTGATTTTACAACGGACATCTCTGAAATATTTTTTTTAAGATTTTATTTATTTACTTAACAGAGAGATAGAGAGCACAAGTAAGCAGAGCGGCAGGCAGAGGGGAGAGGGAGAAGCAGGCTCTCAGCCGAGCAGAGAGCCCGATGAGGGACTCGATCCCCGGACCCTGGGATCATGACCTGAGCTGAAGGCAGCCGCTTAACCGACTGAGCCACCCAGGCACCCGACATCTCTGAAATATTGAGAGGCAAGTGACAGAATAAAAATTAAATAGCAGATATGGAATCACCTTAAACTAGTGCCAAAAACAAAGGGAAAAATAACAACTTTGGTGTGGTAAATTACTAAAAACGTTCATTTCTCAACGGAAAAAAAAGAAGAACACGGTAGGTGTAAACTGAGTAAGGACAGTTGTCCAGCTATGGGGAGAATTCTCTGTCCCTGGCGAGGGCTGATATAATCCAACCCAAGTAGTTTGCAGACAATTCAAAAGGAGGATTGAGTCCAAAGCTCCCCTTTGGAAATCTGTCAGGGCTTCCTCTCACCACTTGGACCAAAGGATATTAGCGGGAGTGCAACTGTTTCTGGTATTTTAAACATACTGTCACCTTCATCCTGAAGTTTAAAGAACAGAAAGCAGAGTTGGGAATGCCTTGAGGTATTTCTGACTTTACAGGCCTCTTGAGCTTGCAGAGATATTGACATTTGTTGTGTTTTTCTTAAAACCTTTTCCAGTAATGGAAAATACAGCTTCTCTATTTCTACATAGTCATTTTTTATTTTTGTCCATAAAAATTTTCCAAAGTTACATGGTTTACTATATGAATACACATTTCTCTTCCCAAAATCCACAAAAGATCTTCTTCCCGAGCCACCAATACCACAGAATAGAATAAAAGTTGCCCACTGGAGTGAAAGATAGGATACCATAACATCTGCCTACAAATTGATTTGCTAAACAGCATCGGGAACTTGTCTCCCGTTATAAATGTAGCATTATGCAATCCACCCAGAATAATGATAATAGCACAAAAACAGCATTAATTAGGACCCTATTTCTTTCTTCTTAGGCCTCCTACGTAACATTATCTTCATGTAATTTTGGTTTGTGGTCTAAAATAATTGTTTCTATATAAAAATGATTGTAACAGCTTTGCAATTACATATGTTCACTCTGAAAACCCACAGATCCTATACAAAGAACTAGCAGAAGGACTAAAATATTAACCCAGGAAAAGATTCAGGCTGGTGTTGCACAGGTAAATGTTTATTACATCTGGAAAAAGCCAGGAGGAATAGGAGAAAGGTTATACCAACATCCTCTAGTACTTTCTATTTTCTAATAGGAAACTTAAACAGTAACTCTAATAATTTGTTCCTAGGACTCAAAAAAGAAAATCAAACATAAAGTCGATACATTTTACATTGGTAATTTAAACCATATGAAAACAGAAGAAATACTATTTTCTTTAAATGTTGCTATAATAACTATTTACCCAGAAAATGTTTCAAAACAGTCTCATTTGGGCCAGGCAAGTGGAAGAAGGTTAAGATGCCAGAGTGAGGGCTATTTTAGAATTATCAGGGAAAAGGGGAAAGCAATTATGCGTAACAAGACATACAAAATAACTTAAAATCAGTTTTTAAACTGCTGGCGTAGCCCTTGTCAGTACTGTTTTCTAACTTACTTTCAGTCTTGATGCTTTTGAGAAAAGAAAGTAGACACGGATGACATTAAAGCGCATATCAAGCTGACTGCCACCTTCTTTTTTAAAAACCTTTTTTGCAAAGTGTACAGATGGAGTTTTGATAATAGTCTCCTGACTATGAAAAGCTGACCCGGGTGCACGACGGGGGTGTGAGGGGAGGGGAGGTCTAAGAGTGGGGGCGCATTGTGATGGTGAAGGCCTCTGTTCAGAGGCCAGTGAGATTAAATAAAGTCTATTTTACCTGTGTTCTGCATGCCTTCAAAGGCATAGGATTGGTCTTATAACTAGTTTCTGGGTGTTGCAAATTGACCCACATGGGCCTTGAACCTGTGATCACGATCTTGCTTCTTCCAAGGCCTAATACCATTGCGGTGAGTATAACATTGCGTAATTTCTGAAAGTGAAAGTTCCCTTAGAACCCATTAACCACCCCCCAGGCCCTTCTGCGTATAATTTGTGACTGCCTCTAACCAAATCCATTCTAGAAAAGCCTAATGTCTAATATGTTGAAGTTCCTTTGTAAGATACACTTAGATAGCTTCTGAAATTTTGTTCCCACACTGCCACTACTTTGCAGGTAAAAAATCCAAGGCCAGAAATCAGAGGTAGGATTCAAACCCAGGTCTTCTGAGTTCATACCCATTGCCAGTGCTTCTGAACTACACTATGGTTCTGTTCATTGGGTACATTTAAACTACCCTATGAACACTCTTCAGGAGGTGTACCTGTCAATCAAAACAGAAGCCACCAAAAGAAATACTCCATAACCTAATATTTAAACAGGCATAAAGATGGTGGGAAACTGAGAAAGTATTTATTATGAAAATACATTTAAGTCCAATAAACATTTCTATGTATCTTGTTATTTGAAAGCTGGAAATGGCTTCTGGTGAGTAAAAAATTTTGGATGTGGGTGTCCCTAGGGAAATAGCCTAACAAAGTCATTAAAAGCATTAAACTCTAGGGTCAGACACTTTAGTTCATCTATTAGCTGAGTTATTTACTGGCCGTGTGGCCACAGGCAGGTTACTTCATTCCCCTGTGTCTCAGTTGCTTCCCAGAGATACATATAAGTGACTAAAAAATGACATTCATAATACAAATGTAAGTCCTGCTCCTTTATCTAACCATGTCATTGACAATACACCATGGATTAATTTTTTTTTTTAGATTTTATTTATTTATTTGACACAGAGAGAGAGATTACAAGTAGGCAGAGAGGCAGGCAGAGAGACAGGGAGAGGAGGAAGCAGGCTCCCTGCTGAGCAGAGAGCCCGATGCGGGCCTCGATCCCAGGACGCTGAGATCGTGACCTGAGCCGAAAGCAGAGGCTTTAATACACTGAGCCACCCAGGCGCCCGGATTAATATTTTTTTTGGATTTACCATACTGTGAAGATTTTGTGCATTAGATTTTATTGCATTGCTCTTGTGTTAAAATTTTTACTTTGTTGCACATATAATTTTAAAATCGTCATAATACTTTTTATGAACTTATTTAATATTATTTAATTTGTTTTAATATTCCAAGAGCCTGAAGGGGAAAAAAAAAAGGACATGCCTTGGCATTCCAGACCTTGGAAGGTCCTGACTTAAATTCACTGATGCTTAATTTCTTTATATATAATGTGGCTGGCTATTATTGCATACCATAGCATTTTGAGGTAAAGATTAAATAAGATAGCATATATAAAGGAGCAACACAGTGCCTGACATATAGTGGGCTCTCAATCAATTCCTGTTGTTGTCCTTTTACAGAAAGGAAAAATCATTCTTTTTGAGATTTACTACTGATCCTCTAATTACTCAGCATATTCCCAAAGTTCAGGAAAGGGATTGTAAGTAAAAATTTTATAAACTTCAGAGGACATCTCCCATGTCCAGAGCCTCTCTGGATAAGATGGAAGATTTGTTCTCATTAACCCTTCTTTCTCTTCCATAGTTAAGGATAGTGGCCAGAGAAGCCATAAAAGACAGGGATAGGCATTTAAGACACATGTGTGAGACTGATAATATCATACTAAGTGGTACATAGTTATAAACCTAATTCCTAATACAACTGCAAACTTGGAAAGAAGCCAAGAAAAACTGAGGAATGGTTACTACTCTTTTCATTTTTTTTAATTTAAATTCAATGAGCCAACTTATAATACATCATTAACTTCAAATATAATGTTCAATAATTTATATGTTGCATATAATACCTAGTCCTCATCACATCACGTGCCCTCCTTAATGCCCATCACCCAGTTACCCCATCCCCTTACCCACCTCCCTTCCAGCATCCCTCAGTTTGTTTCTTAGAGTTAAGAGTCTGCGATGGTTTTTCTCTCTCTCTGATGACTTCCCAGTGTGTTTTCCCTGCCTTCTCCTATGGTCCTCTGTCCTGTTTCTTACATTCCACGTATCAGTGAAACCATATGATAACTGTCTTTCTCTGATTGACTTATCTTGTTCAGCATAATACTCTCTATTTCCATCCACCTCGATGTAAATGTAAGTATTCATCCTTTCTGACGGTGGAGTAATATGCCCTTGTATATATTAACAAATCTACTTTATCCACTCATCTGTCGATGGATATCTTGGCTCTTTCCAGAATTTGGCTATTGCAGACATTGCAGCTATAAACATTGGGGTGCGGTGCCCCTTCAGATCACCACATTTGTATCTTTGGAATAAATACCTAATAGCTGGGTCATAAGGTAGCTCTACTCTTTTCACTGAAGATCCCCTGCCCCCATATTTTAAATAAACATACCCAGGTTCTTTGTAGAAGCTAATCAACACAAACACCAAACACCTTAAGTCACGGCGCTAAGAAAATTGCAGATGGAAAGTTAAAATGGGGTATCCATAGGACAAGTAGGCACATAGCCAGATGACCTTGCCAATAATGGAATTTCTGCTGTTTGCAATGGGCAAGAAGGTAAGTCATAAAGGCATACCAGCTGTTTTGCAAAACTTGTGTGGATAACTCCAAACCATGCTGGAAGCAGAAGACCCTCATTATCCAGATCTTCCATTGCCCACTTGCAGGCACAGCTGCAGCCACCTGCATAGATCCCTGGAAATCATCCTTCCTCCCCTAACAATACTGGGAGTCTCTTTTGGTGTTTTGTCATTTTGAATTACTATGGATGGAGAAAGGAAAAAATGAATTTTAATACAGTAAAACATAGTAAAAGATACATTTGTCAAAAATTTCCATAGTAGGGGCATCTGGGTGGCTCTGTTGGTTAAGCAGTTGCCTTTGGCTCAGGTCCTAATTCCAGGGTCCTGGGATGGAGCCTTGTGTCAGCCTCCCTGCTCAGCAGGGGAGTCTGTTTCTTCCTCTTCCTCTACCCCTCCCTCAACCCATGCTCACTCTCTCTCCCTTTCTCAAATAAATAAATAAAAACCTTTAAAAAATAAAAATAAATAAAATAAATAAATTTACATAGGAAAAGATTAATTTCAAATAGATTTATTAATATCAAAACAATCACTGACTAAATCCTCTGTATCCTCTTTGGCGCTATTTTGCTCCGAGCATTTCTCTGACTGTACATATACTGCCGTTGCTCCCGCCTATAGAAGAATATTACATTCCTTTCAAACATTTTATTTCAAACATTCTCTCAAAATAAAAGATAACCTTTGAAAGGGAATGCATAAAAATAAAATTGGAATGTCTCAGCTTTGTTACTTTTTTAAGATGAGAGCATAATGCACTTACTGAGGTAACACTGCCTCTCTGTGATTTAGAGGAACAGCTTGATGATAAAATATACAGTACTTTGTCCATAATAACTTTTGTTTTTTGCGGGGTTTTTTTTTTATGTCATCAATTGAGCTGGATCTTTACCTCTTTAGAGCCTTTCCAAGTGCATCATTGCAACAGATCATCTCTCCACATTACTGTATCCATTATCTATAGAGCAAATTCATCCAATTTCCCCAGCAGTTTGTGAGAAAAAACAAATAAAAAAGGCCTACCTTCCCATATATCAGTGTGATTTATGCCGGTGTTAAAGCCCAAGTATTTGTATTTTCTCTGGCTCTTCTATTTGCCTAACATATGAAGTAGCAGAGTTAATATTCCTCTGAAAAACTCTGCTCTGGTCTCTACTGATTTGAACATAAAGTTCAAAAGGAGATTGTATCTTATAAAGACTCTAAGCTTACTGCATTAAATTAACAATACTAATCTCTGTGTTTCACATGGTACTTGCTCAGAGAAGTTTTACAGACCTTAAGTGAAAATGCCAAAGCTGTCTTTTAGATAAAAGGCACTCATGGAAACTCCTCGAGACATTCCTTCGGGTCTTTTTAAAGAATATACTTCAGCTAGTGGTAGTCAGTAAGAGTTGGGGGTAGGCCCAAAATAGATCTTTCTTCTCTCTTTACTTCTCCTCCACTCTACACTTCTCTAAACCTCACTGACCAGGGAGACATAAAAAGAGAAGGGAGGAACACGAAGGAAAAATGGGAAACCGCGCATAAATGTGAAAAATAAACAAACAAGAACAAAAAGAACAGCAAAACAAAGCAAACATTATCATCATCATACCAAAAATTCTGGGAGGGAACCAAGACAATGACATCATCACAAGATCCAGTCATAGTCCCCGGGCTGTACCCAACCCTCAAGAACACAACTGAAAAGGAAAGGGACAAAGCCAACCCCAAACCCAAACGATTCTGCACAAGGGATGAAGAGATGGGAGGACAAGAAAGAGGAAAGTTGCAGAAAGCTTCCATGATTCTATAGCCCTGTCTTGGTCTGTTGGGGCTGTTATAACAAAATACCACAGACCGGGAGCCTTATAAACACAAACATTTATTTCTCACAGTTCTGTGAAGTCCTGGACCATGGCGCCAGCACATTGGGTGTGGCAGCTGGTGAGAGCTCACTTCCGGGTGCCTCCTGTGAGGGGACTAGGGACCACTCTAGGATCTTTTTTTTTTTTTTTTTAAGATTTTATTCATTTTTATTTTGACAGAGGGGAGATCACAAGTAGGCAGAGAGAGAGGGAGAAGCAGGCTCTCCCCGGAGCAGAGAGCCCGATGCGGGGCTTGATCCCAGGACCCTGAGATCATGACCCAAGCTGAAGGCAGAGGCTTAACCCACTGGGCTACCCAGGCACCCCACACTCTAGGATCTCTTTCACAAAGAGCATTAATCCCATTCATGAGGGCACCACCCTTGTGACCTAAACACACCCCAAAGGCCCCACCTCCTAATACCATCACACTGAACATTAGGATCACAAAAAGAATTTTGGGGAGGGAGTAGAAGACCAGGGGAGGGAGAATGTGGACACAAACATTCAGACCACAACCAGATCTTAACAAAATTCCTGTTCATCTCACTTTAGCTTTTGAATTCTCCTTTCTAACACCTGTCTATGGCTTAGCGTATATTCCTTTGCAGCCCCAACCACCTCTGTTCTTTATTTCACATGTTCTTTAATTCAAAACCCTTCTATTGAAAATTTATATGCTCAGCTAAGATTAAAGTCATAGTACATAAACGATGTAATTCCTAACTTCATTGGGCTCACAGTCTTGGGGTTGGGGCGTGTGAGGAAGGACACTGGAGAAACAATAAGGCGTAGAATATCACAGCACTGCTATGATAGTAGTCTGCACAAGACGGTCTGCAGATCTACTCAATAGCAATGTACATGATTCTGTGTTTTTATACTAGAATTGCCAATCCATGATGACTGCCTATGTGCAATGGCACGGATAAGTCTTGTTCCACAAAAAAGATGAGACAGAAATTATTGCCCCTTTTTTCCGTAAGTTGGTGGTCTCCACCGTGGGTATGGAATAAGGTATGGGAAGAAAATATTGATAAACTACTGTGAATAATGATTTTATTTATTTATTTATTTATTTATTTATTTATTTATTTATTTATTTATAAATTTTTTTTTTTTTGTCAGAGAGAGAGAGAGAGCACAAGCAGGCAGAGTGACAGGCAAAGGCAGAGGGAGAAACAGGCTCCCTGCTGAGCAAGGAGACCGATGTGGGACTCAACCCCAGGACCCTGGGATCATGACCTGAGCCAATGGTAGCTACTTAACCAACTGAGCCACCCAGGTGTCCCTGATTTTATTTATTTTTACAGAGAATTAAGTTGCCCTAACTCTTAATGAGCACTCTGATTGTATGTCACTAAAGCACAGAAGTACACAATGGGAGGAGAGAAAGTTCTATGGTGGCAAAGGCTATACAGTGAGGCACCAACCCACACTAGTTCACACTCAACATAGTGCAACATCTTCTGGTCTGTGTGTGCCTGGTTAGGGAGATTTATAGAACACACTGCTTAGAGGTTATTCCATCCAACTCACTTTTACAAAAGAGATAACAGAAACAGATGATTCATAAAAACAAGCCTTGGATTACAAACAATATTCATAATGCTTGCCCAAGACAAGAACATAGCAGAGGTGACTCTTCCGATCTTTGGCAGACCTTGGTTTCTGTCAAATGATGGGTAAAGGAAATGATGATATAGTCAGATCAGACACGAATGAACCTCTAACAATGTGAAATTATCAAGATGCTATCAGGTATCAGAGTTACATTCTATATCTTAAAAGTGAACTTCCCCCTATAGGTATTACGTGGACTTTTAACCACTGCTGTATTAAGGCATGGATGGGAGGGAAGATGCATATTATGGTTCAATAAGCAGGAAGTATGATGTGCTTCTTTTATGTTGATAGACATGTGTATGTAATAACTTTTTCAACCATTGAAAGTACAATCCCTTAATATGTAAAGTCAGTTTGGAACTGAAGTATAATAAAAAAGAAAGAAAAAGTAAAATCAAGATTTTCAAAAATAATTGAGAAGACATAATCATATTATTCCCACTAAAGTTATTATAAATATTCTGTTATTATATACGAGAAGATATAATATATATTATTCTAACATTTTAATAAGAAAATATTTGAATTTTGTTAATTAGTAAAAATGTTTAAATATTTATTATATGTCACTATTTTACATTTTAATTTTTTTCAGTGATCCAAGATTCATTGTTTATGCACCCCACCCAGCGCTCCATTTATATGTGTTATAACTTGTACACAATTTTAATACAGTATGTGTGTGATGTATAAATAAGGACATATTAAGGAATATATGCTATCTGTT
Source organism: Ailurus styani (assembly GCA_002007465.1). NCBI lineage: Eukaryota > Metazoa > Chordata > Mammalia > Carnivora > Ailuridae > Ailurus > Ailurus styani. The sequence continues at coordinate 4,926,590 of LNAC01000011.1, read as the reverse complement.
TATATCTATTCCTATATATTTTTTTAACTTATAAGGCAGACAATCAACAGTGTGATAACCATTATTGCTGATCACAGGGAACCACTTCAGGCGAAAGTCAAATCTGTGTTCTACTGTCTCCACCTGGGATTAAAGAAAGGGCCTGGGAAAATATAATCATAAGTAACCTTGCAAAAGACTGGGTGGTGACACAGTCATTTTGTCAAAGCATATCTAAAATTAGTATATTTATTAATTCAATTAAATTCATTAAATTACAAATCAAAGGACGATGCAACTAGATAAAGAAGATATACATTTCAAAATAAGTGGTGCTAGTTCTAAAATAATAAGTAAAAGCATGGTCTAAATAACATTAAGCTTTTGTGAGGGAGCTGCCTCAGCCAGCTAATGTCTAAGAGCTGAGGAAGAACACATTTCTCTAATTCAGAGATCCTGGAGAGGGAGGGTTACAAAGTCTGCTGATCTGGTTCGATTTGGGAGTTAATGTCAATTCTGATACTCATAAATTCTTTTTCTCATACATACACACACAGGCACGCATATGTCAATAAAACACAGAAGTGTACATACATCTCTATCTATGCATCTCTCTCTATTGCTTGAGTACCTGCATCATGTCAGGATTTACTAACATTGTTTCATGTCATCATCTCGACATGAAATCCTTAACAACCACCCATATAGTACCGATTTGAAGCCCTTTCCATATTTATTACTCATTTAATTCTCATAATGGCGCCATGAGATAAAGGTATCACTGCCCCCCATCTTACAGATGAAGAAACTGAGGCACAGAAAGAATAAAGCCCAATGTTACACAGGGATTGGTTGCAAAACCAGGTTTTTTATTTAAGCAATCTGGTCCATGGTCCCTATTCCTGCCCACTACACTCTTTACTGAGGGGGAGCCAGGGGTCAGAAAGGTCAACTTTCCCATACATTTATACCACTTTACTTTTTCCTCCATTATTATCATCTTTTGCCAAACATGGAACTTATCATGGACCTAAACCCCAAAGTCGAAAAGCATTTGGGGTGAAATCTCTTGCCTTTTTTTTTGTTGTTGTTGTTCTAGGTTACAGAAGAAGGATCGATTTGGGGAACTAATGGAGATTTTCAAAGTAAAATGCATGCGCTGTCATTGTGAAAATTAAACCTATACCTTAAGAGATAGTAAACTTCTCATGACCCCCTCATTTCAAATAATTCTTAAATGTAAATCTTCTAATCTTTCATAGCAACATTTGCCTATGCTGAAATATCTGTTGGTTTTCTGTATCAAATATACATAACTGATGATTCTGTTTTATTGTTGGGTGGAAAAATAAAACCCTCACTTAGGATTCACGACCAATTTGAACAAGTCACACATCTGAAATGGGATGAGAATCGACACAACATATTTCTGAATGTTCAATGGCAACATCTCCACCACATTTGGAGAAGAAAATCTATCATATTTAACTTACATTTTGCACATCAACTCTGTCTGATAAAATAAGTACACAAAATCTTATGAATGAAAAGTTTTTAAAATTTTTTGTAGCTTGTTACGTTTTCCCCTGGTTTAGTCATTCTTTTTCTTTTAATAAAAATGAAGTAAAAATGGGTTACTCAGTGTCATTTTGTTTTTACTCCGTTTCTCACAGGTCATATCCAGAACTGACTAAGCACCATAAGTGTTAAACAGATTTTGATTTTATTTTTATCACATGCCTCATAAAACTGATTTAGAAACCTAAAAATGTGTCACTAAAATATTGAATTATGAACAGTCAGAGCTTATTGAATTCCCCAAATCTAACAAGGATGGTTAGCTATGAAAGCAAACAAATAGTCTTCAAATGTAGCCAGCCCCATAAAGGCGTTCTTCCAGGGATCTAGAAGATCCTGAGCCACCGTGATGGAGACCATGCCAATTTTTTCAGAAGCCGACAGCCTGTTTTTGGAAGATTCTTCCTTCTGCATGGGTGTCTGATAACATTCCCATCACAAAGTGATTTGGATCTACTTTAGATTTATAATGGAGGCCAAAGAAATGTGGGGAAAATTCTACATGGGCACATGTAGAATTATTACCTATGTGGACATCTTTTCCACGTTATCTCTGCTTCACAGAATCGTCATTACATTTCGACTGTCAGTAGAAGCCAGTTCTTCTCTTGGCTATACCACATCATTTTCTCTATTAATGTTTCTATATGATTTTTATGCCCCTTCCTGCTAACAGCACTCAGAAGCAGGGGTGTTACGATGCCCGGACCTCCAAACCAGAGTATCAGCCTGAAACTTAGGCTCCAAGGCACATGTTGGGGGCAGAAACAAAACCCTACTGGTTTGAAAGAGTAAGTATTCATTTTAAAGGTCTAATGATTCCCAGGAAGTAAATTAGATACCTATAAAATTGAATTATACCCCAGCAATTCCCCTTTGACTCAAAGGTCATACTTCAAGCAAATACATTCCCCTGAAGCCTAGTCCTGCAACTTGAAGGAAACAAATTCTCCTGAAGAGGAAGCTTTGTGCAGTAAAGCTGTGTACTTCGCAGACTCCGTAAGAGCTTGTCTGATGCTTCCTTAACACACAAAGCAGGGATATGAGTGATCTCATTTAAGATACGAGATCTATAACACATCTGCCCTGTGATCATTTCTTAACCTCTGTTAATACTGGTTTCCACCTCTGAAAGGGGGAAAAGAAACACCCATTTCCAAAGCTTCAGGGGATTTTAATGGAGGTAATAATCTTCTGGTCATAATTTACTTATCATGTGGGGGGAGGGGAAGGTCAGTGTATATTAGATATGTGTTTGGTTTTTACCGTCTAGTACATTTACGGGTAGTTATGTTTCTTTTCTTAGTCTCTACTGTCTAGCTCAGATTCCATGGAAGTACCATAAGCTCTTTATAAAGGATAGAGGGAGGAGCAGGAGACTTTTGGGACAACAGCACTGTCCTAATTATGTATTGCTATGTAACAAATTACCCTCACATTTAATGGATTAAAACAGTAAATATTTATCTTGCAGATTCTGGTGGGTCAGGACTTTGGAAGTGGTTTAGTTGGGTGGTATTGGTGCAAAGTCTTTCATGAGACAGCACTCCAGACCTAGGCCCAAGCAGTAGGCATCTGAAGATTGGACGGGGTCCGAGGATCTGCTTCCAAGAAGGTACATTTACATGGCTGTTGATGGAGGGCTCAGTTCCTCACCATGGGGGTTTCTCCATAAACTAACCAGATGACATGGCTAGGGGCTTCACCAGAGTGATCCAACAGACAGTGACTACAGGGAAAGCCACAGTGTGTTTTATAATGTAATCTTGGATGTGGCATGCCATCATGTCTGTCATATTCTAATGACCATACAGACCAACCCTGGTACAACGTGGGAAGAGCCAAGAGCCACTAGCATTTACCTAGCATCTCCTGGGTTATAAAGTACTTGTCACAAATAAACAACTCTATGAAGTAAGAAATCAGAGTTTAAGTTACTTGCCCATGGCCACAATTACCAAGGGGTTGTACTCAAGATGACTCAGAATTGCATGTTACTTGGGGCACCTGAGTGGCTCAGTTGGTTAAGTGTCTGCCTTCGGCTCAGATCATGATCCCAGGGTCCTGAGATTGAGCCCTACATCAGGCTCCCTGCTCAGCAGGGGCGTCTGCTTCTCCCCCTGCTCATGCTCTCTCTCTCTCTCTCTCAATCTCTCTCTCTCTCTTTCAAATAAATAAAATATTTTTTAAAAATCCATGTTATTTTACATTATTTTCTTTACATCCTCTTGGTCCTCTTAGTTGATCAAAATATACCAACTTTATTCTGATACTAATTTTGAATGAATTACAATAGTTGTGGGACTGATTTTAAATAACAAAAAATACAAATAAGATGCAATGCTTAATTATGAAGGCAGAAAGTTATTTTAAATAGATAATAAGAATGGAAATTTTCTTAAAAATGGAAGATTAAAAAAAAGAATAAATCTCTCTTTAATATAATATTATTGGATCTTCTTCCAAATCCTATGTTCTAAAAATTTAACTTCTACCTCTGGCGAAATTTAAAAAAATAAATTTGAAACAAGAGGGACAGAAGTGTTACTGAATTTACTATCCTGTAAAACTATCAGTCTATGCTTGAGCCAGCAATTCTAATGCACTGTACCTACTGAATGAGCTACTGATAATGAATAATGAACTATTCTCCTATGTCCTTCTAAGTAAATAGCCAACTTTAAAGAGCTCCCCCAAACAGCTGATTTCAGCATAAGTATTAAACACTATTGAATCATTACTTGGTCTATCATTTCTACTTGACTGAGTTGTAGTCAATGTTACTAAAGAACTAGTGAAAGTTTATATGGCAGTTAATTGGCAAATTATTGTGCACATGCTTTTCTACATGGTTTTAAACATCCCAACTCATCTTTACATGTAAAGATACAAGAACATATTCTTACGCCTTGCAGGTGTATTGAATAACAGAAATGAAGGGGTGCCTGGGTGACTCAGTTGTTAAGCCACTGATTCTCAGGTCATGATCTCAGGGTCATGAGTTCAAATCCCATGTCAGCCTCCATGCTCAGTGTGGAGTCTGCTTGAAATTCCTACCCTCTTCTTTTTTTTTTTTTTTTTTTAA